>JACVTC010000085.1:760000-817500 GCA_016946835.1 Neocallimastix lanati (nom. inval.) | reverse complement strand
GAATTGCCGGATTGGAGGGTTAGTATATATATACTATCAATTAAAATTAATAATAATAATAATAATAATATAATTTATATAAATATTTATTTATTAAATAATAAATTTTGCATAATACATAGCCAGATTTCCCTGTATATCCAAGAATGGACTTAGATACCTTATTCCCAAGATTAGATCCACTTGGAATTGATCTACTAAGTAAATTATTAGAATATCCACCAGAAAAAAGAATTAGTGCAGAAGATGCACTTCATCGTAAGTTTTAAAATTTTACTATATTTTATTGTAATATTAATAGTATTAATAATAATAATAATAATAATAATAATAATTAATATAAATATATGCATATGTTAAATATTAAATATTAAATAAATATATTTTTTTTTACTATATAATATAAAATTTTAAATTTTATTAATAGATCGATATTTCCATGATTTGAAATAAAAAAATATAAATGTTGCAAAAATTAATTGAATTTAATAAATTTACTTAATAAAAATTAATAATAAATAAATAAATAAATAAATAAATAAATAATTCTTTATTAATGTTATTATCAATATTACCCTATCCTCCTTATATGTGTATATAAGAGAAAACTATAAAATATAAAATATAATAAAATAATATTAATATTATAATAATATTATTATTAAAACTTAATAATATATTTAAAATTATAATAAATTATAATTATATATATATATATAAAAAAAATAAATAAATAAATAAATAAATAAATAAATAAAAATAAAAATAAAATAAAATAAAAAATAAAATTAATATAAAAATATAAAAATATAAAAAATATAAAAAAAAAAAGTTTTAATGATAAATATATTTAAATATATATATGTATGTATAATATAAATGAATACTTATAAGCATTTTATTAGTTAAATAGTTTTAAAATTTTAAAAAAATTGTATATTATATCTTTTTTGTTAAAAATAATAATAATAATAATAGAAAAGCAAAATAAAAGAAATAATATAATAAAAAAAAAAATTAATAAATAATATTTATAAATAATATTTATAAATGATCTTAGTGTAAAAAAGAATTCTTTAGATATAATTTTCTATTAATCAAATAACATTTATTTTTTATTTTTTATTCAATAAAGTTTTATATATATTTATCTACTGATAATTCTTATTAAATAATTTTTATAACTTATTTTTAAAATTTTATACCATTTCAATTATTATATTCATCTATTATAATTGATAAAAGGGAAGAACACAAAGGTCCTATTGCCCTCTTTACTTACTATTTCCCAATCTAAAAAAAAAAAAAAAAAAAAAAAAAAAAAATTAATACAATTCTTTAATTTATTTATTTTTTCTTGAAATAAAAATTTTTTATTAATAAATTAGAAGAATTTATTATTAGAGATGGAATTATTTGTTCTAGTTTTATTGATAATAAATATTTAGAGGTTAAATATGATATTCATCCAGTAGTATTGGAATCCAAGATTTACTATAACTTATCCTGTTCCACTAAGTTTGCCAAGCGTAGATACAAATGTTGTTCTAATCTCAACATTAAGGGCGTGGAAAATGGCAAATTGAAAGTAATAGGTTACAAAAGATGTACATTTAGTTTATTAGATTATGATTATTGTTCTTCTATAAATCCAGAAGTTAGATTTACTGAAGAAAATGGCAAGTAGAGACTAGAGGATGGTAAATGATGTGGTATTGATGAAGCAAATATGATACTAGAGTCCGTATCAAGAACAGCAAATCTAAAGAATGAAGATACGGACTCTAGTATCATATTTTTATTATTTATTAATTCATTTCTAAACAGTCAAACTTTTGAATCAACTTTAAACTCAAGAGGAGACATATATATACCATTATAATATTTTTCTTGAAAATTGAAAGCATTTTGAAGTTTACACTAAGTATATTTATTAGTTCTTTTAAGTCTTTAGCAATAATTTCAACACGAAGACAATAGTAACCTCTGGAGTAGAAGGATCAAATTTTTTAAATTTATAATTAAGAAAGAAAGGAGTATCATTAGCAGATTCCTGGATTGTGGTATTAAAAGCAAAATTTACAAAGGCTAAATACTTCTTTCAATTATTTTGTTGATAATTGATGTAACATTCTTAAATATTGTTCAAATATTGCATTTATCCTCTCCATTTGGCCATTAGTTTGCTGACAATGAACAGAGGATAAGCAAAGATCAATATGAGGTAAATCAAACAATCTATTCCAAAGTTTAAAAGTGAACTGAGTACTTCTATCAAATAAGATATCCTTTGGAAGATCGTGAAGTTTGAAAATGAAATTAAGAAATTATTCATCACTAACATCTTTACACATCAGTAGAAGGAACTAATTTGAAAAGTACAAAATGAACTATTTTCTAAAAGCGATCGACTTCAACAAAAATACAAATCATTCCGTTGTAAGATTAGACTTAAGATCAAAAGCACAATAAAAACCAGAATGAGGAGGTAAAATTTAAACCTTTGGTTCACTAAATATATCAAAGAATTCTTGGTAAATAACGGGGAATTTTTTTATTTGGAGCATTGATGTTTGTAGTGGAAGGAATTGAATTCTTCAATAATTAAAGAGAAGTAGAAGAATTATCATTTAAAGAATTATTTGGAGTGCATGAATTGGAGTTTGTTAATTTAGAAGAGATAGAGTCAGAAGTAACAGGAGTAAGAAAAAGTGAAGTGGAAGTAACTGCAATAGAAGCAGGAACAAAATTAACTGAGGTTGAAGAATTGGATTCAACTAATGAAGAATCCGAGACATTGTTATTATTATTGTAAAAAATATAAAAATTATTATTGAAATCCATTGATGAGTTATTTTCCTTAAGGAATCTGGAACCAATTTAGCACTCAAATTTATCATTTAAATCAATCATAAAAAATTCGGTTAATACCTGAAGATTACTATCTTTGAACGATATTGATATAGTTTAGTCCTTGCTTCCACCAATACCAGTAATGTTATCAGCTTCTAAATTATCATATAAAATCTTAAAATTATTAATATTGGCAAAGTTAGTATCCATAAGATTCAAGTCGGAACCTGAATCTATAAGAGCATTAATTTTAATCCATTTATTTTCATAATTAAAAGATCACTTAATAATACAATCCATATTAAATTTCTTAGATGAATTAGATCTTGCCAGATGGGAGGAGACAAATTTTTTTGATCTTTTTGGACAATTTTTTAATTTTTTGACCTGATTATCCACAATATAGGCAAAGCCCTTCCTTAATTCTTCTTGCTCTTTCTTCAGGAGATAACTAAAAATAATTATATAATTATACTCATTATTTGATTTTTAGAGAGAATTATAATTAGAAGCATTTCTATTTTTTCTCGAGTTAAATCTAAAATTGTTTCTATTATTATGGGATTTATTATTATTACTATTATTTCAAGAATTTGTAAAGATTTAATAAAATCTTTAATAATTAATTATATAATAAATAATTAATGTAATAAAATTATATAAATTTATGATTTACATATATGAAAATTAATTATAAATTTATGTAAACTTTTCAAAGGGAAAAATTATTATGTAAATAATTTTGGATAATAAATTTAATTTAAATAATTTATTTATGTTAGTTAATTTAGTCTAGTTTAAAATACTTTAAAATTGATTTCGGAATAGTTTTAAATAATTAAAATTAGATTAAATAGTTTATAAAAATAGTTTTGAATTGTAAATATATAAACATTAATATTAGTAATATTTATATAATAAATAGAAAATAAATGAGTTCTTATTGAATTTAATTATTATTATAAATAAGTTGAAAGTTTATCGAATTAATTATTGTTTAGTAATAATTAATTATTATTTAATAAAATTATTAATAAATATTTTGTTTATAAATAAATAGTAATATATATAAATTAGATAGAAATAATATATTATAATGTAATCATGAAAAAATCTTTTATTTAATGCTTTTTTTGTTTTTTAATTGCTATAATCTGTTTTTTTAAACAAAAATTTGACAGAATTACTATTATTAATTGTTGCGAATCATGCCATTTAATGATCTATTTAATCTGTAATTTATATTAGTTCATTTTAAGTTAGCAGGTGAAGGGAACAAACTAAATACACTTTCTTGAAACCTTGTGAGCAACTCTTCAATATAAGCATCCATAAAGGCAAATTCATTCCAGTTTGTTTTCTTCGAAATCCTACGGAATTCGTTATTGTAATCAGTGACTTTACCACAAGCTTTTTGCCTAATATGCATAAGAGCTTGATTACAATTAAAAACTGAATCTACGTCACTGAATCTATCCTTCATAAATTCAATGAAAGCGTTAAAATTGTTAAGGACTGAATTATTGTCATTCATAAAGTCTGCAGCCTAAACCAGAGCTTTATCTTCAAGAAAAGTGATGGTATAAGCTACCTTTAACTAATCATTAGTGAAATATTCAAGGTACAGAGCGATGGCTAATCTAAAATTAAGAATCCTTTGAGCTTTGTTGAATCACCATTAAAATAAATATCATTTAAAGAAGATATTGTAAAAAATTGTTAAATTATATAACCGGTTTATTATGTGAAACAGATGATTTTTTTTTTTTTTGTAAATTCTGTATTTTTAATTAATAATAAAAATTAATAATATAATTTCCATGTTAAGAGATTTTATATATATAAATTTCTTAATTAATAATTTAAGGTCTTAATTAAATAATTAAATTACTTTTTATATTTAAAATATCTTTAAAATCCAATATCTCGTTATCTAGTTATCCAATAAGGTTGATTTTAATATATGTTGTAGTTCTCGTACGTAGCTTTCTAATAAATATAATTTTAGCGGGAATATCAATATAATATTTCCATTATTTGTTGAGTTGTTGTTTTTCTTCAAGCTATTTTTATCAAATTCTTAAGGGTTAAAATAAATTAAATTATCTTTAATATATAAGTCCAAACCCTTTGGTTTCTGATTATTTAATGTTTCTAATAATTATTTTTATAATTAAAATCGAATTAAAATAATTTTTGTCAATAACTAAATTAAATTCCAATTGATCTAATAGTGAATTTTAATCTCAAATCCACTAGTATTCGTGACATTTAATGTTAAGATAATAACTGAATTTCAATTCAATTTCAATTTCAATAATTCAGTTATTTGAATTTCAATATTAAAAAATAATAATATAATAATTATTATTAAATTAACTTTATTAAAATATTTAGAAATTAGTCTAGGCCAACTAATTACTAAATATTATTGACATACTGAAATTAATATATATTAAATAATGTAAACACGTGATTGTCATTAAATTAATTTCTAAATTAATTTATTATCAAAATCTTTACATATTATATTTTAATTATAAAATATAATATTTAGTTATATTTGATTCTTATATTTTATTTATATTAAATATTATCAATATCAAACTTATATTAATACTATTACATATTCATATTAATAATTAATATTTTAATAATTAATTATTTTATATAAATACATGTTTAAATCTTTTGATTAATCCTTTGTAGGATTATTGTAATTTAAATTATATTAATAATTATATAAAATAATAATGTAATAAAATATCATTAAGATTAAATAAAATTTATATTTTAAATAAAACCTTAATTATAAAATTTACTAATAACAATATGTTTTAAATAAGAGTAAAACTAAATTATTAATTAATTACTATAATTTGGCATCTTGACCTAATCGTTAAGACCAAATTATCTTAAAACTTTAACAATTTAAATAAATTTTATTATAATATTTGATTTTATAATTTCATTCTTCATCATAATGGTACAGAATTGAAGATTATTTTAAAAAAAATAATATATTCTAATAATTAAAAATTTAATTTTTCACTAACAAAATAAATATTATTTTAACTATTCTAATATAAATGACTTAAATAAATATTTTAATAAATTTTATCTCTAAATTATAACTAATTTACCTAACAAACTAAATATTTAAAACTAACCAAAATTATTTTTATCCTTAACCATAATAAAACACAAAAACAAAACTAATCAATTTAATTAGAGAATAATTTAATTTTATTTATTTATTTATTTATTTATTTATTTATTTATTTATTTATTTATTTATTTATTTATTTATACTAATATTAAATATTTATTAATTCATTCTCGAAAAATTAAGAGAAAAATATAAAAATAAAGTTGAAAGAAGAGGAAGAACTAAAGTATTGTTTTACTTAGTTCTTTTTATATCTTTAAAACATTTATTTGATTGGAGTAAAAATAAAAATATAAAATATAATAAAAATATAATAACAAAAAATATAATAATTTTATAATAATAAAATATAATAAAATATAAATTTAATATAATATTTAATATAAGATAATAATAAAAATATAATGAAGTATAATAAAAATTTTATAATAAAAATATAAAACATTAATAAATATAATTTTAATTATTTATAATAAAATATCTAATTGTTTACTATTACAATATTAAATAAATACAATTAATACATTATTTAAATAATTTAGTTATTTATACATTATTTAATTTCATTATTATATATTTTAATACTTTAATATTTTATTCTTATTTATTTATTAATTAATCTTAATAGTTTATTTAATTTTTTATTTATTATTTGTATCGTAACAATAAATTGAAACATATTGAAAATGAAGTTAATTTAGTAATTTTTTACTAAAAGTCTTTATTCTCATGTTCAAATATAGCTAGATATACTAGTTAATAAAAAAAAAAAAAAAGTAATTTTAATTTTATTTAAATATTTTAATAGGTAATTTAAAATAATTATATCAATTAGTTATTGATTTATTAATACATTTTGTTTTATTAAAATTATAATTTATAAAAAAAATAATCATTTTAAAATATTATTATTATTATTATCTAATTTTTATAATGGCTAATTAGGAACAATTTTTAAAACTATTAATTTTTATTTCTATTTCTATTAATTTTTATATTTATACTCTATTTATAAACAATAAATTAACTATTAATAATAAACAAACAATTAAATAAACAATTATTGTTTATTTTATATTATTTTAATTTAATTATTATTAATTATGTATTATTTAAATTTTTAATATTTTTATAATTTAAATGTTTATAATCTAAAAATTAATTATTTTATTATTATTTATTTATTTATTATTTTTAATGTAAAATTATATTGAATTGATTGATTAGGTAAGATTCTTGCTTTATCTTTCCTAGTTTGGGTTAAATTGGTCAGGTCAAGATGTTCTTATTAATTATAACAATTTAATTAAATCTAAATAATAAATAACACACACAGAGTTTTATAATTAAGATTTTAATCTTTAAGATTTATGTTTTATTAGAACTTTATTTAATACATTTTTATAATGATAAAGAATTATAAATTATTATTACTTTTCTAAGTTTTAAATAATTCATTGATTTAATTTTTTTTTAAAAAAAAATAGTTTTATAAATAAAATTTCTAAAACAATCAAAATTTCTCTCTTATGTCTTACATCAATAAAAAAAAAAAAAAAAAAAAAAATTAAGTTACAAACTAGAGGTATATACTAGCCCACAATATAAATAATTATAAACTATATATTTTAAAGTCGTTTTAAAACCTATAGTCTTAAGTGACTATGGTTCCTTATTCTCTAGAGCTTATTCGAACAGAAAAATCACCGAACTGAAGTTGGTTGGTAGGATGTGGTTTTCTTTTAATCCACACTCTCTTTACACTCTAGGGTTTTGAAGCCCATTTATATTCAAATAATTAACGGTTATAGTTTCTAACCTACTAAAACTAGTTAATAACCGCCAAAACTCTGTTTATGAACTCTAACCCTCCTAATATATTTATAAATTACATTTACCTGTAATACTCTTTAAGAAATATCCAGAACTGTAGATCTTCTTAAAGAAATTTAATGTTTTAACTTTTTTAAAAATTCGTAGATAAATTTTGGATAATAAATTTTATTTAAATAATTTAGTTTAGTTAATTTTATTATTTTATTTTACTTAATTAGTTGAAAATACTTTAAAATTAATTTCGGAGTAGTTTTAAATAGTTAAAATTAGTTTAAATAGTTTATAAAAATGGTTTTGAATTGATAATATATAACCATTAGTATTATATAATAAATAGATAATAAATGAGTTCTTATCGAATTTAATTATTGTAAATAATTTAAAAATATAATGAATTAATAATTGTTTAGATTTAGTTAATTATTTAATAAAATTATTAATATATATTTTGTTTATAAATAGTAATAAATTAGATAGGAATAATATATTAAGGTAATTATAAAAATATAAATGCTTGTAAATTTTATTTAAATCGATATATTAGTTATTGACTATTATATAATTAATAATATAATAAAATTTAATAATTGTTTATAATAAATCGATAGTTATTAAAAGTAAACGTTTTATGCTTTTTCTTTTTTTTTTTTCTTCTTGTTATAATTTGTTTTTTTATAAAATAAAATACTAATAATTTTATTTTTATTTTTTTTAAAATTTTAAATTATATTTATAATACTATACACTGCAAGGGTTAATACAGTATTAATATTTTAAAAAGATGTTTTAAAGTATTTTAAAAAATTAATTCTTTAAATATAAAAAATTCTTTTTTATAAAAATTTTTGAAATATATTTCTTAAATACATTTAATTATTTCTTAAAATAGTAAGAAATAAAATCTTTATATTTTAAAACTGCTTAATATAAATAGTTTAATATTCTATAATATATAAATTATTATAAAGAATTAAAAAAAAAAAAAAAACAGAAAAAAAATTTAGATTTTTTTTTCTTTTTTTTTTAAAAATTTTTTTACTCATTTTTTTTAAAAAAGTTTAAGTCATCAAAGGATAAAAAATTAAAGTTTTTAAAAAACTCTTAAAAATCGAAGAATTTAGAAAAAATAAAAAAAGAATTATGAATAGAATAAATTTTAATGTAAATTTTTTATTATAAGTGTTAAGAAATCTTAAAATATGATAGTTTACATAATCTTCCTGAAAATGAATACGATGTATCCCTATCTATAATGAAACATAAAATTAAAGATGGAATTGAAAAAAAGTTCAATTCTTTTTGGTATAAAAGTAAAATCCCTATATAATAAAATTTCTAAAGAAATGGGACTTGTCCAGAATATAATTCAATTAAATCCCAAATATCAAGAAATTTAAATAAAAAACTACCATCTAATGTAACATTTGCTGAAATTCCTAATGAATCTTAATAAAGCGAGATGAAAATTTTAAGATATTCAAAAATTCTAATAATTTTTCAATCCCCCTTTCTAGCAAAATTATATAGTGAATATGATGATATATTTGATAGTACATTTTTTATTGCCCCTAAATTTAGTTAAATATTTGTTACAAGAACTTATGTTAAAGAATTAGTTTTTACACACTTTGCAATAAAAAATAAAGAACAAGAAACAAAATATTTGAAAAATTAAAAAAAATGCTACTACATGTAACAATAATATTATAATTGAACCAAAAAATTGCATATCAAACAGCAAAAACAATATTTCCTAATATAAATATTAAATATTGCATTTGGCATTATAAAAAATCACTAGAAATTAAAAAAAATAAATTATGCTATAATGAAGTAAAAAATGATAATATAATCATCTTATAAAGCTATTTCAAATTTACCATTTATAAATCCTGAATACATATTTGATATTTATGTTAAAATTAAATCCATTAAAAATAATTATTGTCAATTTTTAAAATTTTTAGAATATTTTTATAAAACATATTTAGTTGGTTATGATATGAAAGTTTGGAATTATTTAATAACTCACGTGATTTATGCATTTGGATGTATTTTAAAGTAAAAAACAGTCCAAAACACATGAGAAATTCAATACGCATTCGAGTGTAGTTTTATACTAAAAGCAATCTATAGCAGCATCCAAATAACTTAAATTTAAAATTTTTCGCTATATGAAGATATAGTGATTCTGAGTTATTTTCTGAAAGTACTCTGAATAAGCTATACAATAATATTAAAATCATGCTCCTAACTTGGATATTAAAGGTGTAATGATCATTTGAAAATGAGTAATGATTTCTATTAAATAATAGATTTAATTTTTATGACTCAAAATAACTGATATTATATTAATAGCAATTACTATTAGGGAATAATTTTAAATACTCTAATAAAATTTTTGTTTAAGAATTATTATAATTACAATTATATTTATAATTTTTATATTTTAGAATATCACTAATTAGTCTTTTGATAGTCTTAAAATATTCTAATATAAAACAACATAAAAATAATTCTTAATAATAACCATCTTAATAAAAATATTTGTATCATTAGTTTTAGTTATAATAAATATTATTATTATTAGATTAGTATTATTTTATATAATGGTTCAGTATTAGAATATATAGTTTTATTTAAAAATCATCAATTAAGATAATAGTAATTAAATAGTCTTTAGTTATAAATTATAAAAAATTATTTTTGATGTAAAATAAAATAGCTTTAAAATTTTCAAATAATTAAAACCCTTCGTAAGATTATTAATTATAAATAAAATAAATAAATACTTCTAATTAATAAACTAGTAATTATTAAATAATTATAATCTTTAAAAATTAATAAATAAAAATCTATATTCTAATAAATGAATTAAAAAGTTTTCTTAAAAAACATATATTAAATTATTTTTATAAAGGGTTGTGTTTCATATGCTTTATATATAATAAATAATAATAATTTGCATTTTTAAAAAGGGTTAGTACTTTATTGGAAAATTATTTAAATTAATTTTTCATCTAACCTTTACATTTAAAATTATAATTGCATGGGTTAGGTTTACAAAGTAATCTTAATTGGAAATTTTAGCTTTTCATAATGAATAACAATGAAAAAAGAAACTAAACCCCAAGAAGTTTGACATATACATATATTCTTATTATATTTGTCAATTAAATTTTATTTTCTTTCATAAATATACAAGTTCTGATGTTAATTGCTTATATCCATTTTTAATTAGAAATTTTGATATGGTTCTGTTCCATTGAAGTCCGGATTAATTTAATCCATATAATGCCTTATTAAGAAGTAAACCTTCTCAAAGTAGAAGTCAACTTGTTGAATCATTATATAAATTTCTTCATCAAGATGAGCAAAGGATTTCGTCTTTAATAACAAGTTTTCATTGTTGATTATGGAACCATAAATTTCCTGTTCATAAGTTAGAGGTGCATCGTTAGTAATAATAGAAATGGTTTTATTATTTATAAGATTATTGTTATTAACTGAAATGGTATTGATTCCAGAAAATGGATTAGAGTTAATTTCAAATACATCAATATCGTCCAAATAATTGAAAAATATGTTCATTTTGAAGATATTTTTATTAGTTGTTCTTGCATTATTAACTATTATATTTTTCTTATTTAAATTTCTTAATTAAATTAATTAAAGATGCTTTCTTTTAAAATTAATTCTTTGCTTTTGCTTAATGAATCCTTTATGCTTGCGATTAATTAAATCCAAATCCATTAGCTCATCTGGTCTTGTATCCTGTTTTGCTTCTATTCTTCTTGAATAAGATATAACCTCATATATACTTCATATTTTGTAAATTCTCTAATTTTCTTGATAAGAGAATCTACATTAATATTGCCAATTACAATTTTTATTTTTGTACAGTTCGGCATTGCGTTGTATACAAATTTCATCTTCTCTTCTTTACTTAACTTTAGATCATTTTCTTCCATATTAGAATATATTTCTTCGATTTCGTTCAAAATTGAGAAAACTTCCTTGTTGTTTCTTTCTTTCAAAAGTCTTAATTTTAACATCCGGTTTTCCATGGACTCGTATAAGTATTCTTAATATTGTTTTTGTAGTTTCTTTAAAATGGCATAAGCAATTTTTCAATTACTAATAGTAGTGTGGGTTTCAATACTAAATGTGTTAAAAATAACCATTTGAACTTTCGAATCTTGAATATTGGCCTCCTTGATTTTTGCTTCATCGGTTTAATTTCTCTTTTCCAATTGATCAATTATATTATCGATGTACTCTTTGAGATTCATACTGGTTAATGGTACTTCTAATCTTGATAATAAGACATTGTAATTCTTGTTAAGAATTACATTGAAATTATTCATGATTTCATTTTGATTGCTTGTAAACATTTTTTAATCTGAGACTCTTAATTAAATGAAAATTTAATTTTATAAAAGTTTAGTTATTAATAAAATTTAATAAAAAGGTAATTACAAGGTCTTTTCATAAAACGGTATTAAATAAATATGTGTAGTAATATATTAGTATATTTAAAAACAATTATTATATAATATTTTCACAGCAGCCCATCGAATTCAAGTTGGTAATAATTAGAATCATTTAAAACGATCCTTTAGAAACTGGTTTTTCCTATTTTGGATTTTCCGATCCAAACAAGAGCTTTTGGTCTATTCATTCGATTATTTTTAATCCAGACCTTATCATTTTTGTTTTTAAAATAATGTGTTACTGTATCTTTTAGCCAAATTAAGATGTCTTTTGGAACCCAGTATTTGCGATGTTTTTGAACAACCCATTCTAAAAATATAATAATATTATTTAGAAAAAAATATAAAATCTATTACTAATAAGATTAAATTTTATTAGTGGAAAAAAAAAATTATTTGAATTACTAATTCAATTTTTTCAATGGTGGGTATTAATCACTATTATTTAATAATAAGTTGTATTAAGATTAATACTAAGAATTAATATTTTTGTTATAATTAATAAAATTACTTTGGGTTAATAATCTTCCAAAGACTATAAGAAATTGAAATTTCAATTTCCTTTTATATTAATTTAAAATAATAATCAACAATATTATTAATACATTTAATCTTAATATATATATACATATATATTAACTATATAAAATATAATAATAAAATAATATTGATAAGAATCTTTTAATAAAATAACTATATAATTATTAGTGAAATATTAAAAAATAAATTTTAAAAATAAAATAATCTAAAAATGAAATAATATAAAAATGAAATAATCTAAAAATAAAATAATCTAAAAATAAAATAATCTAAAAATAAAATAATCTAAAAATAAAATAATCTAAAAATAAAATAATCTAAAAATAAAATAATCTAAAAATAAAATAATCTAAAAATAAAATAATCTAAAAATAAAATAATCTAAAAATAAAATAATCTAATAGTAAAATAATCAAAAATAAAGTGATTTAAGACCTTAAAATTAATTAAAAGTCGTTTTAAAAATCCTTAGAATTGTAAAAAATTCCTTATAATCTTGTAGAAATTATTTTGTTAACTTATTTCTAATAATTATTATACCAATTTATTTAAAATATCATAAATTATTACTAATTTTTAATTCTGTATAATTTAATTATTAATTTTGTTTATAACGATTAATAATATAAAGATCTATTAGTGAATTTCAATTATAAATTCAGTAATATTCGTAATATTTGTATAAAAACTATTGTAATTTAGTAATTATTGGTTCATTCGTATTCCCCAAATTAGCTGTAACAAATACATGGTAATATTATCCTCATGGTTACGTAATGTATCTTAGAACAGTTAGTAAATACTTGATTATTTAAATAATATCATGTTTTAATTTCGTGCAATATATTAAATTAATATTATTATGATTACTATCTTTTTACACTGAGACATCTTATTTATACAATTCATGAACTAATAAATGCATATATTCAGATGGAATTAATAATTCCCAAATTATATTAGATATTTGTAATTATTATCTAATTATTCTCTCTGGGATATTCCATCCATTCACAATGGTTATATCCATTTAAAGTTTGATAATAATCATTATCTTATATTTTAAGATAATCTTTCCGTAGTTTTAGGTGATGTGGAGATACTGGTACAACATTCAGTTGTAATGATAATAATATTATATATTCACTATATGTAGATAAATGTATTTCATCAGATACTAATAATATTTAAGTTATGGCTTATTGTAATGATTTTGATAAAACTCAATTATTCTACTTCAATCTTTGGACTGGCAATTAAATAAAACAATATTAAAATATAAAATAAAGATAAAAATAAAAATAAAGATAGAAGTAAATTAATATTAATAATAAAAATAAAGATAGAACAAATAAATATTGAGAAAAAAATAAAGATAGAATAAATAAATATTAATAAAAAATAAAAATAAAGATAAAAATAAATAAATATTAATAAAAAAAAAATAAAAAAGAAAAAAAAAAAAAAGACAGAAACTAATAAATATTAAAAAAAAAAGATTATAAGCAAATAAATAGAAAAAATATAAATTAATAAATATAATCTATTATTATTATTATTACATTATTTTAGAAATTTATAAGTATATAAATAAAATATTATTCAAAAAAAATTATATATATACTCTCAAAATGCAAATATATATATATATATCAATAAAACAAATAGTTAAAAATTAAAAGTATTAATAATTATATTATTGATTAAAATATTAAATAGCATTGTCAAATAATAATTTTTCATTAAAAAATGATTTATCTTTTGAATATTATATTAAATATACTAATAATTTTTTAAATTACAATATAATTGAACTAAATACAAATAATATATCATAAATATATTATATTAGAAAGATATAAACTTCATCAATGGGACTTCCATTAAAACAGCAAAATTTGTCTATTGAAGAGATAACAATTCAATTAGATTTATCTTTTTATATATTAAAATGTATACGATGAGAATAATAATACTCAATAATGAAAAATTAAGCAATAAAAAAATAGGAATAAAAATAAATGAAAATAAATAAGAATAAAATGAATAAGTTTAAAAATGAATAAGAATGAAATGAATAGAAATAAAACGAATAATAATAAAATAAATAGGATTGATAATGAATAAAAAAATTAAAATAAAGATAAACCAAAGGAAATAAATATAAATATAAATATAAATATAAATATAAATATAAATATAAATATAAATATAAATATAAATATAAATATAAATATAAATATAAATATAAATATAAATATAAAAATAAAAATAAAAATAAAAATAAATATAAATATAAATATAAATATAAAAATAATAATAAAAATAAAAATTAAAAATAAAAATAAATATAAAAATAATAATCAAAAATAAAAATAATAATCAAAAATAAAAGTAAAAAAAAATAAAAATAAAAAATATAAATATAAATATAAATATAAATATAAATATAAATATAAATATAAATATAAATATAAATATAAATATAAATATAAATATAAATATAAATATAAATATAAATATAAAAAAGAATAAAAACTATTATTACTATTTAAAAATATATATATAAATAATAACTGGATTAATTCAACATACAAATATTATTTTTATTATATTCATTACCTTTAAAAAAACTTTGTACGATTTAGATAGATAGATAAATAAATAAAAGCGAAATTAATGAATAAATTGTATTAAAATTATTTTGGAATATATTACTAATAAAACAAATATAAAAATAAATCATTTATTTATTATTTATTTATTATTATTTATTTACTATATAAATTTTATTTATAATTTATATTTATTATTTATCTATTTATTTACTTATTTATCTAATTATCTATTTATATATATATTTAATTATTTAATTATTTATTTATTCTATTATTTACTTATTCTATTATTTATTTATTTTATTATTTATTTACTTATTTACTTATTTATCTATTTATCTATTTACTTATTTTATTATTTACTTATTTATTTAATTTTAATGATAATTAATAAATATTAATTCGCATCTCAATAATTTACTATTGGCTAAAATAAAGCCCCATATATATTATTATTATTTAAAATTTATCCAATCAATTCACAGAATAATATAAATTTTTTTATATTTCTGTATAGATTATAGTAATTAATGTATTATATATACATTTTTAATTTTTATTATTTCGAAATTTTTTTTTTCTGGCTTGAACATACCAAAGAATTATTTAAAGTTAAGGAAGAATATCTTTAATTGATTTAATTTTTAATATAGTACATTATATATATTAAATTTAATTTAATGTATTAATATATGTAATAGAAAACTTTTCTGTTTTTTTTTTTTTTTTTTTTTTTTTTTTTTTTTTTTTTTTTTTATTTTGCGATTGAATAATAAAAAAAAGTATTAAAATGCCAGCAATTGAGTATGTTCATGATATGTTAATATTTAAAAATTAATTTAAATAAAGTGTAGATATAAAAGGTTTTTATATATATATCAAAAAGTAAATTTATTAGAGATATTAATATCGAAAACTAAGTTTAGAATATTTAAATAAATGTGTAAAATTTTGAAAAAATAATTTATAATCAAAATTATTGTTAGATGATAAAAGTAAACAATTTGAGAAAATTAGTGAAATGTTTATATATAATCTTATTTTTTATATGTTAATATATTGTAAAAAATATATAATCAAAATTATAGTTAAGTGAGGTATATTAGAAATTTATAATATGGAAATATGGAAATGATAAATTTAATATTAAAGTTCTAAATTTTTATTAATTTTTTTTAATAAATTTTAAATTATAAAGGAAGAGAAAAAATAATAATTAACAAATTTAATCATTAATATTTTATGATATTATAGAAAAGAAGTTAAAACCAATTGGGGTGATGATGTCGATGATTTCGAACAAGGTAAGAAAAAAATAAATAAACTTATATAATAAAATCTTTTTTTTTATATATCATTTTCTCACAATATAAGAAATATTATATATTTTATTATTTTATATTATAAAAATAAATATTATGTTGTATATTTAATAACCATTTATTAATAATGAAGATATCAACGACAACAAAGATGATGAAATTTTTACCGTAGTTACTGAAAGAGTCAGAGATGATGGAAAGAAAGTTAAAGTACGATATCAAATATTATAAATTTTCAGTTGTTATGGGAATTAGAATTTAATTTCGAATAAATATTTGAAAATCAATAAATACGAAACTAGATATGAATTTTATTATTATTATTATTGAAATTAATTTAATAATAATATACAAGAAAATATGAGCAATTTAAATTCAATGTTATTGATGTTTTTTATACTAATAAGGACTTTTATAAAATTTATTATAATATATATAATATATTTTAAGTTTAAATTTTCTTTTAATGATTTTTTTCTTGAAATATATAATAATTAATGAAAAAAATTTATAATATTTTTGTATAAATCTAAATAAATGGTAAATAGTTAAGTAATGACAGAATTTTATATTAATTGATATTAATTTAATATGTTAGGTTACTCGTAAGATTAAGAAGAAGTTAATTAAGGAAGCTGTTAATCATGTTGTAGCTGAAAGAAAGAAGTTAAAGAAATTCGGTGCTTCCAAGAATGATCCATCTGGTCCACAAGAAGATACAACAAATATTAGTGAAGAAATTTTCCTTAAATTATCTTCTAACAATAAGGTAAAGAATAATTTAAATAAAGAGAAATTTTATATTTAACTTGATTTTATCGTTTTTGGTAATAATTATTATAATGTATTTAAATATTTTATTTTAAATTATGGAATAATAGGAAGGTATTAAGGTTGAAGAACCAAAAGAAAAAGCTACTCCATCCAATATTGTATGTCGTTATTGTAAGGGAGATCACTGGACTATTAAGTGTCCATACAAGAACACTATGTTACCAGATCGCAACAAATTATCAGAATCCAGAGAATCTGGTAAATTTTTAAAATAAAAATATATATAAATATTCAATAAATATAAGATATAGTTATATTTAATTTGTATGAATTGCTTTATTAAATTATTATTATTATAAAAATTTAAAATAGTTGCATCATCATTGTCTGCTGATGATTCTTCTAAACCAGGTAAATACATTCCACCAGGTCTTCGTAATCGTGTGGGTAGTGGTAGAGGTGAAGGTGAAAAACCACAATATGATGAAGAAAATACTATTCGTATCACTAACCTTTCTGAAGATACTACTGATCGTGACTTACAAGACTTAATCCGTAGATTCGGTCCAGTTCAACGTGTCTTCTTAAAGCGTGATAAAGGTTTCGCTTTTGTTACTTTCATTAATAGAGAAGATGCTGAAAGAGCTCTTAACACTCTTAACGGTTATGGTTATGATAGTTTAATTTTACACGTCGAATGGTCAAACAGAAACAGAAACTAAATATATCCTTAATTAAATATAAATTATTAAATATAATTTTTTTTGTTCATATAAATGAAAAGAAAATTAAAAAAAGATTACTAAATAAATAAAATTTCTTTGCTGAAGGAATTATATAAACATGAAGATAAAAAAATAAAAAAAAAAAAAAGAAAAAAAAATAAATAAATAAAAAATTATTTTTTTTAATTATAATTATCAATATAAAAAATTAGATATTTTTTTTTTTTATTTAATATGCAAATAAATTAATTTATTATTTATATAAAACTTTTTTTTTTTTTTAAATATATATAATATAAAACAATCATATTATCAATTTACAATAATAATAAAAAAAATACTATATATAATTTAAAAATTTATTATTATTAATTTTTTTTTTTTTTTTTTTTTTTTTTTTAGAGAAAAAATAACAATAATAATAATAACAAAAACATTTAAAAAATAAAAAAATTTAAGATAAAAATTTAATCCATTAAATTAAAATTGAATAAAAATATATATATATATATATATATATATATATATATTTTTTTTTTTTTTCAGTAGCTTATTGTGTATCAAATATACTTAATATTTTTAAATATTTTAAAAAGATTTTTTATTGAATTATTTTTGATATTACTCATATTTCTATTTTAATTATTGTTCATACAAATTTTTTTTTTTTTTTTTTTTATATATATATATACTTTATTTTATATTTATTAAAAAATCTTATCATAGCATAATCCTTATCAAATGAAAAATAATTGATGAAATTTTCAATTCATTTTTTTAATTTCTTATATAAAATATAAAACTATAAATATATATATATATATATTACATATATTGAAAATTAACAAAAAGTTTTTTTTTTTTTTTTTTTTTTTTTTTTTTTTTCTTTCTTTCTTATGATAAAACCATAATACTAAGCAAACTAACACTTTAATTCAGGGAAATAAAGATATACATACATACCTATATTTATAAAAAGTTTTTTTTTTTTTTTTTTAAAAAAAAAAAATTTTAAATTCCATATATAAATTACAATTGGTTGAAAATTATTGAATTAAAAAAAAAAAAAAAAAAAAAAAAAAAAAAAAAAAAAAAAAAAAAAAAAAAAACGGTTTATTAAGAAGACATTAATATATATATATTACTATACCCCACCAACACCATACACTACGATCTCATTTTACAATGGTTACTACCCTCTTTTTATTCTATAAACCATCATGAAATTTCATTGAACGAATTATTTTTATGATATCTACATATTTTTTTTTATTTTATTTTATTTTATTTTATTTTTATTTTATTTATTTATTTATTTATTTTTTTATTTTTTTTATTTTTTATAATATTAAAATATTATTTATTTATTTATTTATTTATTTATTATTTTGTTTTTTACTATTGTTAGTCTTAAATATATTTATTTAATATATAATATAGAGTTATATATATTAAAAGACAATAAATCATTATAACAATACTTTATATATATATTTATATATTTCATTATTATTATTATTTCTTATTCTTTACCATTATTATTATTATTATTATTATTATTATTATTATTTTATGATTTAAATTTAATCAAATGATTTTCCGTTTTGTTTATTAAAAGCCTTTAAATTAATTTGTTTATGAGTCCAATAATTAACTCTTCTAAAGTCACGGTTTTCAAGTTCTTTTAAAAGCTATTATTATTAATTAATAAATTAATAAATTAATATATTTTTATAATTGTTATTGGTATATATAAATATATAATTTAGCATATATAATTTATCAATCATTATTATGTATAAAAGAAATAATAATATATATTTTATATTTTTTTATATTATATATATATATATGATATATATTTTTTAGTTGAGAAAGGTTTGTTTTAGCTTTATTTTATTTTTACCTTTAATAATTTTTGGTATCCTTCCTTTGTTGGTTCCTTATAATATTTCATTTCAGATATTTCATAATACATACATAATGGGAAAAGAGTTGATGTATCATCTTTAAATTGTAAACATAAATCTTCAAGATTTGGATAATCTAATAATGTCTTTTCGTTTAACTTGATAATACTTTAAATATTGAAATTATATTTTATTATAAGAATATATATATGAATAATAGATTGGTCATTAATAATAATAATGATAATAATAATAATAATAATAATAATAATAATAATAATAATAATAATAATAATATATGTTTTATAATTAAGAAAATAATAATTATAATAATAAATAATAATAATAAATAATAAAATTAGTAATAATAACAGATAAATAACAAATAATAAATAATAATAAATTATAATAATAAATGTACCCTTTTAAATAAGCCCATGGACATTTATTATTTGGAAGAATTTTAATTTTTTCAAGAGCATAACTATTTTTAATAATATTTATGTTAACAATTATATATATATATATATATATATAATTTTAATTATTTTTTTTTTTTTTTTTTTTGAATTTAAATTTATAAATTTAGGGATTATGATAATTAAAATATATAATTTATTAAATAATTAAACAATTAATAATTATATATAATAATTATATATATTTAATTATATTATATCCATTAGAACAAATAACGATATTGTGATATACTTTATTTCATTTTCAGCGTCAACATCTAGAAGAATTGTTGGTCTATTATTGAAATAAAACATTCGTTGATTCCAAGCAGAATTATTTCTAATATCTTCAGCTAATAATTGGTCAATATATTCAAGTTCACTTTTATCAAATAAATCAAAACGAGTCATCAACCATTGTCTATATATGTTATTATTGTTATTATTATTATTATTATTATTTTAATTCCAGCATTTCATATAGTGAAACATTCAATTATTATAAATTTATTTTTTTTTAAAAAAAAAATTAAATTTTAAACAAATATATATAGTGTTAATATATTGGAAATAGATAAATAATAAAATATAAAATAAATGTATTAATACTTAACCTGTAAGCCCAAGCATGATAGTTTTTAGCGTCATATTCAAGAACAATTTTTATAAATTCCATTTCATCACAAGGGTCGTTTATATTATCCACTAAAACTTGTCTATGATGCCTGTTCCATAGAATTGTATTTTTTTTAAAAAAAAAATAATAATAAAATTAAAAAATATTATTATTATTATTATTATTATTATTATTATTATTATATATTTTTTATTTTTTATTTTTTTATTTTTTATTTCTTATTTTTTACTTTTTATTTTTTAATTATTATTTTAAATTATTAACATTAATTTTTATTTTATTTTATTTTATTTTAATTTTATTCATTTTATTTTATTCTATTTTATTTCACTTTATTTTTTACTTTTTTACTTTTATTTTTATTTTTATTTTTATCTGTTTCTCAAAATAAATTAAAGCTTTATTAAAAAGGAAATAATTATAATTATAATCAATACCAAATTTGATAAGATTTCATGGTTTCTAAAGTGGTGTCTTCCATCTTTTGTAATTCTTCCTTTAAATCATAATTAAGTTTAATTAAAATATCTTGTCTGTATTTCCTATATTTTATGAATTTCCATTTATTATATATCATTTAAACTTTAATAAAATATAGTAATTTGATTATAATTAAATTAAATATATTATATATTATCATTAATTCTTAAATTATTTTATGAATATATTAATAAAGCATTTTTTTTTATTTTTATTTAATAAAAAAAAAAAAAGTTATATATTTTGTGAATAAATACCAAACATAATAATGAGCAGGATTATAATCAATTAAAAATTCTGTTAATTCAAGAGCTCTCTCACTCAATTCATTCTTTTTAACAATAGCTCGAAAACAATCCATAGCATCAGTATCTTTTTAAAATTTTCATTTTTAATTTTATTTTATTTTATTTTATTTTATTTTTTTTTATTTTATTTTTTTTTTATTTTATTTTTTTTTATTTTATTTTTTTTTATTTTTTAATAAAAATTCAAATATATATATAATAATAATATTATAATAATATTAATAATAAATATATAATAAATATCAAATATTAAAAAGAAAAATGAGAAGATTATATATATATAAAAGAAAAAAAAAAAGAAAAGAAAAGAAAAAGAGGTAGAAGTATATTTTAAATTAGTTTTCTACTTATGATTATATTATATGATTTCTTTTTTTTCTTTTGTCTTTTTTTTTTTTTTTTTTTTTTTTTTTTTTTTTTTTTTTTTTTTGTTTGTTTGTTTGTTTGTTTAATATTAAATTGTACGTAATTTATAGTGTTAAAATATATATATATACTAAAATCATTCTTATTTCATAAAAAAAAAGTCAATCTTACATTCTTTTGCATAATTAATAGTAATTAATCTTGGTTTTGATTCATCATATTGTGGTATAGGTTCAATATCAGCCCATTCTGGTCTTTTACTATATAAAACAAAAGGTTCTTCATTATTATCATTTTCATTCTCCATTTTGAAGATTTATTTTTTATTTTTTTTTTTTAATTAATTATTATATATATATTTTTTAATAAAAAAAAAAAATAATAATAATAAAAATAATTAAAAAGTTAAATATACTTTTTAATAATTAAATAAAAAAAATTTTAATTATATACTTTATATGTAATAAATATTTGTATAATATATATATATTTTTAATTTATGAAAAATTTATTAATAAATACATAATAATTTAAATATTTAGTCAATATATAGGTGCTTATAAAATCTATATATTAAAATTATTATTTATGAAAATAATTCCATAGAACTTTTGTTCAATTATTTTACTATCACTTCTTTTACTACTACTTTCTACTATTATTAAATAATTTAAAATATTAAGTTAAATATAAAAGTATTTTATGTTTTTTTTTTTTTTTTTTTTTTTTTTTTTTTTTTTTTTATTTTTTTATTTTATTTTATTATTTTCTTTTAAGAATTAATAATTAAATATTTAAAAAAATAATATTAATATTAATTCTATAAAATTTTAAATTATTATATTCTATTCTTATAATAATAAACAATAATAACAATAATATATATATTTATAATGATAAAACAAAATTTTTTTTTTTTTTTCATTTATTTATTATAATTGATGTACGATCCATTTTTTATTCAAAAATTTGGTGTATTATACATTAAAAAATGTATAGCTAATTTAAATATTTTAATAATTATTATTATTTTTTTATTAATGTATTTATAATTAAATATTATAAATATTAAATATATATATTTTTTATTTTTACGGTTAATAATGATAGTAGAGGTCTTTTTTTTTTTTTAATTAATGTTATTATCATTATTTATTATTTATTTATTATTTATTATTATTATTATTATTTTATTATTATTATTATTTTATTTTTATTATTATTTATTATTAATTATTTATTATTACTATTATTATTTATTATTATTATTTATTATTTATTATTTATTATTTATTTATTATTTATTTATTTATTTATTTATTTATAATTTATTATTTAATTATTTATTATTCAATTATTTATTATTTAATTATTTATTTTATTTATTTATACGATAAAATATTAGTAATAAATGGTATATACCTGAAAATAAAAATATTTGTATTTTTCTAAAGGATTAGCCTTTACTATATTTTATGAAAAAAATATTTTAATACCAAAAAGCATAAAATTATAGTTATACATGATTTGATATCCCTTTTTATTAAATATTCTAAAAAAAAAAAAAAAAAAAAAAAAAAAAAGAGGGATAACATGATTTAGCCCAATTTTATAATATATTGATATGTAATAATGAAATGTCCTTTTCTTTTTTTTTTTTTTTTTTTTTTTTTTTTTTTTATGTCTATTGATTTTATAGTTATATAATCTTCATCATACTAATTTTTATAAAAAAACTAAATTTTATTAAATATTATATTAAATGACTTTGAATTATTTTGAATATTATTAAACTTTTTTTAAAATTAGGACTATTATTAAAATTAAAGTCATTTAATATAATATTTAATAATTTTTATTTTTTTTTTATAAAAATTAATATAATGAAGATTATATAACTATAAAATCAATATTTAAAAAAGGCTAATAATATTCAAAATGATTCAAAGACTCATAATAAAAATTATAAATGATACCAATTTTATAATTAAAATATCTTTCAAAAAATAATAATGATTATACTATTAATGATAATAGTAGAAATAAATAAATAAATAATAAAATAACGTTACATGATGTACTATATGTACCCGCTCTTAAGAGAAGCCGTATATCAATCGATTATTTATCGGATAAGCATTATACTACAATGTTTTACAAAGACAAGAATAAAAATTGTGCATTCATATATAATAAGAATAAAAATAAAATATGCACAGTTATCTCAAACCACAACGAAGTATACAAATTATGGACTTCGAAGAAGAAATTTACTTTTGACAACAATGACACCTTCTGTTATTCTCTATCCAAAATAAATGACGATATGGATTTATGGCACAAAAGACTAGGTCATTGTAACATTGATAAAATCAAAGGTAAATTAAACAACCTCATTGCTGATTACAAATGTAAAGTTTGCGCTTGTTCAAAAATAAGAAACATTCCTTATAAACCTTCTTCAAGTAGAGCAAAAAGGCCTTTTGATCTAATTCATATGGATACAGTAAGCTCCCCGGACAGCTCCCTTTATGGAAATAAGTATTTCCTTACTATTCTCGACGATCATACAAGATATAGCTGGGTACATTTTTTAAAATCTAAAGATCAAGTATAAAATATTTTCTTAAAATGGTATAAAAGAATCCACAACATTTTTAATTCCACCAATAAATTTATTAGAACAGACAATGGAACAGAATTTGTTAATAAGGACTTCAATAACTTTTACACAGAAAATGGTATCATTCACCAACTCACAGTCCCCCATAACCCCCAACAAAACGGCAGAGTCAAAAGGCTCAACGAAACACTCATATATACTGTGGAATTATTACTAACGGAATCTAAGCTAAATAGGAAGTTCTGGGAAGACGCTATTCATACAGCCAACTACATACATAACATACATAACAGACTTCCTCATAAAAGAATTAATAACCAAGTGCCTTTCGAAATTTTATACAGTAAAAAGTTGATTATAATCATTTCAAAGTGTTTGGATGTCAGGTCTTCTTTTACGTTCCCAAACACTTCAGAAAGAAATTTACTGACTCAACGCTTCCGGGAATTTTCTTAGGGTATGATGATGTAAATCACACGGCTTATCGCATTTTCGACATCTCTAATAACAAAGTCGTACTTTTCAGAGCTGTCTCTTTCTTCGAAGATGTTCCTGGTAATTCCCCCGCACCATTTTCTATTCCTGAATTTCTTAATATACTTGATATTAATAAATTAGGGGGAATGTAAAGATTTAATAAAATCTTTAATAATTAATTATATAATAATTAATTAATGTAATAAAATTACATAAATTTATGATTTACGTATATGAAAATTAATTATAAATTTATGTAAACTTTTCATAAAGGATAAATTATTATTTAAATAATTTTGGTTAATAAATTTAATCTAAATAATTTATTTAAGTTAGTTAATTTAGTTTAGTTAGTTTAAAATACTTTAAAATTAATTTCGGAATAGTTTTAAATAGTTAAATTAGTTTAAATAGTTTACAAAAATAGTTTTGAATTGTAAATATATAAACATTAGTATTAATAATATTTAAATAATAAATAAATAATAAATGAGTTCTTATTGAATTCAATTATTATTGTAAATAAGTTGAAAGTTTATTGAATTAATTATTGCTTAGTTTTAGTTAATTATTATTTAATAAAATTATTAATAAATATTTTGTTTATAAATAAATAGTAATATATGTATATTAAATAGGTTTGATATATTAAAATATAATCATGAAAAAATATAAATACATGTAAAATTCATTATTTAAATCGATGTATTAGTTATTGACTAACAACTAGTTAATAACAATAAGTGATTTGTTTTTATTAATTAATAAAGATTATTTTATTTAAAAACAAATTTTTATTACGTGTTCTTTTAATTTTAATGTTAAAATTTTGTTATTTGTAATCTGTTTCCATTACAACATTTTACAGGGAAATGATAGTAATTATATAATAGAAAATGATCACTTCAGCCATTTTCACAGTCAACAAATCTCAATAACTTCAACATTGATCAGTCTAACTCAGATAATAAGAACAATAATTACTTAAATAATTCGATAAATTTGAATAATAACTCAAATAATAATTCAAATAACTTAAAAAGTCAACAAATAGAATTAAATGAAAATAATCCAAATATTTTAAATCAAAATAATAAAGAATTTAATTCCAAAAATCAAAATTTCAATTATAATACAAACAAAGATTTCAATCATGAAAAATTCGAAAATAAAAAGTATAATGTCAATGATGAAGCGAATAAAAGAAATAAAGAGAAAAACGATAATAATAACCAAATTGACAAGGATTTTGTAAATGATGATAAAAAATTAAATAACTCGGAACATAATTTAGAACAAAACCAAAACAAAATTATAAATAATTCTGAAGAAAGCAACACAAATATAGAAAACAAGAAAAATAATGTAATTGAAGTAAATAACAAAAATAACGAGTATAATGATGAATTAGAAATAATTGGAGTTGATAAAAGAAAAACAAAAACAAGTAATAGAAAGAAAAACACTAAAAATAATAATAAACAGCAAACACGAATCAATAACAAATAGACAAATAAAAGAAAACGTAAAGACAAAGAAATCATTGAAGAAGATAATAGTATAACAAAGAGAATTAAGTCATTTAATATAGATGACATTATTGATACTGTATCAAATTTAACAATAAGTATTCCAACTGAACTATATAACTATAATGACATTTTAAACAATTATGATAAAGATGAATGGCTTAAAGCCGTAGAAGAAGAACTAAACAATATGAAAGAATTAAATGTTTATATTATAGTCGACCATGTACCAAAGAATGCAAACATTATAACACCAAATGGGTATTTAAATATAAGCTAGATGCAAGTGGCAATATTGTAAAACGAAAAGCAAGGTTAGTCGCCCGTGGTTTTACACAGATCTACGGAATAGATTTTACAGTAACATTCTCACCAACACTCAGACAAGACTCCCTAAGACTTGTTACAGCAATAGCAGCCAAAAATAAATATAATATTTATCAGATCGATGTAAAAGCAGCTTACTTAAACGCTGAACTTGAGGATAACATTTATATCAAAGTTCCATAAGGTGACGCTTACTTCGGAAAACGCTATTGGAAACTGAACAAGGCATTATACGGCTTAAAGCAAGCCGGAAGAATGTGGAACAACACCTTGAACAAAGTATTAACTGAAATGGACCTAATTAGATGCAAAAGAGAACCTTGTTTATACATAAAAAGAAATAAAAATGGTAAGATAGCAAGCTTGTTAGCCGTATACGTTGACGATATCATAATTTCTGGAGTTGAAAATGAAATATTGAAAATTAAAAATGAATTAAAAAGTAAATTCAAAATAACAGATGTAGATTTCATCATTGGTATAAAGTTTGAAAAATTAAAAGACGGATATCTATTACATCAAAAAAGGTATTTAGATGAAATCTTAAACAAGTTTAACATTGATAAATATAGACCAACGTCGAATACGTTACCAATTATTAATGAAGATTTAAGGAAGAAGAATTTTGATTAAACAAAATACAATAGGCAATAGGAAGCCTACTTTACCTAGCCATAAGTACAAGACTAGACATTCTATTCGCAGTCAGCAAAGCTTCAAGAAAATCAAGAAATCCTAATTACGAAGATTGGCTAAATGTTATTAAAATCTATAGGTATCTAAAAGGAAATCCAAATTACGGAATCAAGTTCACAAATGAAGATAGGTTTAAAGTATACGTAGACGCCGACTTTGGAGGTGATACAGAAACTAGAAAATCTACAACGGGATTCGTCGTAACTATGGGAAACGGACCAACGAGCTGGTATTCCAAATTACAGCAATGTGTGGCAGTTTCCACCGTTGAAAGTGAGTATTATGCGTTGAACGAATGCGCAAGACAGTGTATGTGGTATAAAAACCTATTTGATGAATTATCACAAGAGAAAAGATGTATAAGCATCAATACGTATAACAAAGCTGCCATCTATAATTGTGAAAATGAAACTATAAACCCAAAGTCGAAGCATATTGATATAAAGTATCACCAAATTAGGGATTGAATCAAAGAAAATAAAACAAAGGTAAATTACATTAAATCTGAATTCAATCTAGCGGATGGCTTTACAAAATATTTAAGTGGACCATCATTGAGTAAATTATTTTCAGAAAAATATATACGAAGATCCTCAGCAACCTTATCATTCTTTAAGTTTATTTTAATATTATTGAGAAGATCGTTAGTTATACTAATTAAACAGGGGATTTTACCAATATTCTTACTGTCTAAGATAAACTCAGGTTTATCCTCTATATCTCCCTTTTGGTAGTCTGGTCTTCTGGATAACGAATCGGGTTTGCCATTCTTTTTACCTTGGCGATAGATAAGTTCAAAGTCGTATTCTTGGAAGAATAGATGCCAACGATGTTGACGTTGATTACCTATCTTCCCTCCAAGGGTATATAGAAGATTTCTATGGTCAGTAAAAACTTTAATCTTGAATTTAGCACCTAACAAAAGGTGACGCCATGATGAGAAAGCTTCTTTAATTGATAAAAGTTCCTTATCGGTAATCGAATAGTTTATTTCGGCATTGTTAAGACTACGATAAAAATAAGCAATAGGATGAAGCTTATTATCATTATCATACTGGGAAAGAACTGCTCCAATAGCAAAGTTACTAGCATCACACTCAACAATAAAAGGTTTTGTTAAGTCAGGATGCATGAGGAGAGGGGAAGATGTTAAACGTTTTTTGAGAATTGAGAAGGAGGTATCACAATCTTTAGACCAAACTTCCTTCCTTTCTTTCTTGGTTAATGCATGCAAAGGTTTAGCAATAGCAGCAAAATTCCTTACGAATCTTCTATAGTAATTGCAAAGACCAAGAAACCTTTGAACCTCTTTTACGTTTTTTGGAATGGGCCATTCATTGATTGATTTGATCTTCTTTGGATCAGTGGACACACCAGAGCCAGAAATGATATGCCCAAGGAATTCGACTTCCTCTTTATCGAATTCACATTTCGAAAGTTTAGCATATAAATTATTGTCAATAAGCTTTTTGAGAACCTCGCGTACAGTTTGATGATGATCATCTAACGAATTAGAATAAATTAGAATGTCATCTAGGTAGAGTATTACCGATTTCTCTAAGAAAGGACGAAGGACAGAGTTAATAAAAGATTGGAAGATTTCAGGTGCATTTTTAAGATCAAATGGCATTACTAAATATTCGTAATGTCCATACTTAGTACGGAAAGCTGTTTTATATTCATCGCCTTCCTTTATACGAATTAAATTATATAATGATTATCATAACTGAAATGTATTTTATAATTTTTCATAAATTGATTTCCAAGGAGTAAATCCACTGGAATATGTTTTGACACAAGGAATTTTTCTTTAAATTTGATTAAATGAAACTTATTGTTAATTTTGATTTTTAGTTGAAAATTTAACAACACAAATTCATTAATGGAATCTGTATCACCACTAATACCATTTATATGTATTTTATTATTAAGTTTTTGAGGTACAAGATTTAACCGAGAGATTAAATTGGTAGAAATAAAATTGCAGTAAGAACCACAATCTAACATTGATTTGGTTTGTAATTTAATGTTTTTGTTCTTTTTGTTTATTGTTGGGATAAATGATTTAAACAAAAAGAAAGAATTAGGAAGAGGAGAGTCTAAAGTTGGATAATAATATTGAATAGTTTTAATCGGAGAGGACTTCTTGGGAAGTCCATTATCTAGTTTTTTGAGTTAATTTTTTGGACTTCGGTAACATAATTTTCTCGGTTATTGTAACTGGAATTAACCTTAGATTTATTATTATGGAAGTTATTATTTTTACTATGATTGTAATAATTGTTATTATTCTTATTCTTGTTTTCACTATTGGGATAAGAATGAGAGTTCTTTCTCTTATAATTTTTATTGCTGGTTAATTGATTTATCTTTAATTTAGTTTCTTGAGAAGATTCAAACAATATGCACTTTGTTGTAATTTCATCTATTTTCTCTGGAAACTTCTCCATTTTATTAATTTCTTCTTTAAATTTGGGATGAAGACCATTATAGAAAAATAATACTAATGGTTCTTCAGGCCAACCAAGATCAGCTGTTAATTTACGGAAAGAATCGATATAGTCCTTAATATTACCATGAGAATGTTTAAGATTAAGTTAATTTTCTTTAACTTTCTGCTGGCAACATCAGGAAAAGCTTCTTTTAATTCATTAAGAAGAGTCTCTAGGGAAGCAGGAGGACTACTGGAATATTTTGTTTGGTACCAACTTCTAGCAGCTTCTCTTAATCTTGATTGCACAAAGTTGATTTTCGAATCTTCAGGCCAAGACTTACATGGATAGGTTTTAAATGTGTCCCCACACAGTTGACAGAAAAGTTCGGTTTCAGAAACATCACCTGAAAACAAACCTGGATCGGGAACTTGAGGAATATTAATAGGGTAAGCAGATTGCATGATAACATCATGATCATTGTCATATCTTGTAGTAGTTGAGATATTATCATCGAAAACAGAATGGAGGTTTATCGTAGGATTTCCAGATGTCAACGGTATCGAAGAGGTAGCACCAGAAGAAGTATTTTCTACTTGAGTTTTATTACATAATTCATGCTTAAAGTAGAGGGTAGCCTTTTTCAAAGATTCTAAAGAGGCCAATATTTCATTATTCATTTTATCATAAGCTCCGAATTGTTTCATTACCTCTTGATGGTAATTTTGTAAGTCTTCTTTGGAAACGAAGTTTTCATTCACCCCAGAAACTATACTATTACAAGCTTGTGAGGTATCATTTCTTAACTGTTGAACACCTTCTGCTAAGGTGGTACAAGCTTGTGAGGTATCATTTCTTAACTGTTGAACACCTTCTGCTAAGGTGGTACAAGCTTGTGAGGTATCATTTCTTAACTGTTGAACACCTTCTGCTAAGGTGGTACAAGCTTGTGAGGTATCATTTCTTAACTGTTGAACACCTTCTGCTAAGGTGGTACAAGCTTGTGAGGTATCATTTCTTAACTGTTGAACACCTTCTGCTAAGGTTATACAAGCTTGAGTGGTTTCGGATTGCAATTGTTGTACTGAGTCTTCTTTATTCATATCCATTTCTTCATCCGATCTAGCTGAATACATTCCCAAGCGTCTTAGGCCAATTTTAGGCATTCCAAGGAAGTTTCTAAAATAGTGGTAAGATTATTGCTGAGTTGGTACTTAGATTAAAGGTAAACTTGGTTGGAAGCCTTTAATCTAATAACCTTATGGATATTATTTTATTTTATAAATTAATTTATTCAAATTATAAAATATTATTTTATTATTAAATTTTTAATTATCTATATTTTATTTAATATGTTTTATTATAAAGTTATCAGATTATTTTTAAATAATAATCTTACAAAGATTTAAAAAAGAATATTTTTTTAGTTCTTCTATATTTTTGAAAAACAATATAAAATATTTAATAATATATTTTAATAACTACTAATTTAAAGATAACAATATAAAATATAATTTTAATATATAAAGTAATAGAATAATACTTATATAATATAAGATAATAAAAATATATAAAATAATATAATTAATAAAAAACAATTTTTGTAAATAATATTCAACTATATTAATTAATATAAAAAAGGGATAATATTAATTAATATGTAATACAATATTAATTAGGTTATGAACTGTACAAGGATTTAAGGAGTACAAATTATATTTTTAATTAAATTGTTATTTTTGTAGTATTAAATATAAATTAATTTGTATCAAATCCTTGACATTGCAATTAATAATTTAATTATAATTAATCTTATAATTAAATTATTACACAAAATGTAAGAAATTTAGATAAATTTATTATAAAATTTATCTATCTTTCTTATTTAATACATTAATTTAATACATTAAATTATTGTATTTATTTTAACCAATAATATTTATTTATTAATTTATATATATTTGATTCTCTTGAGTTCTCTTCGAGAAATCAAGAGTTATTATTTTAGAATTTTTATAATAAATAATAATTCAAATAAAATAATTAATTAATAAAAAAACCCTTTTTAATAAAACATATTTTATAAATATTTGTGTCTTTTATTCCTTTTGTGTTATTGTTTATTATAAACTTTCTATAATAAACTCTCTTATATATTAAACTTGTTTAGTTTTTACAGGAGGTTTCTCAGACAAAATCCATCGTCCAGCATCTCCATATCGAGTACATTCGTTATTTTTAACAGTACTATCGAATTCATATTTATTTGAGGTGGTTAAATGGAAACAGCCAAGAGAATAAGGTTTTTTGGTAACTAGTTTTGTTATATCATTCATAACACTACTATTTGTTATATCGGAATCAGTATATACAATAACATTTCTATTAGATGATATATAAATATTAGAACCAACATTTCTCCAAATTCCTTTTTCCACTGTAGGGTATTTCCCATAAAAATAAGTCTCCGTTACATAAGCTATTAACTCTTATACTTTTATCACTACTTCTTTCATTACATAAAGACATTTATTTATATCTTTTTCATAAATGTAAACCCGTTTCACCTTATCAAGGGCTTGTGGAGGATACGAGAAATATACCTTTTTTTCATTTTTTTAAATTTCATAAAATTGTAATCTATTCTCCGTACAAGTTAATCCTACCTCTTATTTATCAATCTTTTTGTTAAAAGCATCAAAACTACTTTTATCGTCTTCCGTATTTTCGGTTTCAAATAAATTCTCATAAGAAACCACAGTAGCCGTATCTGTCAAACTGCTACTTTGATCTATTTATTGTATTACAAAATCGTAATTTTCATCGAATTTAGCATGAACAATTTTTTCGGTCTCGGAAATTGCATAATATTAGATTTCTCCCTTGAACAATGTTTCCTTTTTATTTTTTGAATCGTTTTTATCAATTGATCGATATTTAAATTCTTCCTTTGTAAGAACTAAACCGACATGACTCCACATTATTCTATGACCTAAGTAGAAAATATCTCCTGCAATTAACCCATTTCCTACCGTGTCCTTATTGAAATTTTGTATGATTTCCTCGGTATCTAAGTTTTTAATCCTGTAATTTAAATTTGGATTTTTATCCCTTTTGTAGTTATTATTAAAATTAATTTGAATATCATTTTCAATGCAGCTAATACCATAATTAAAGACTCGATTGAGATTCCATTCATCCTCAATTAAAATTTCGTCTCCGTTACTAATCAATGTTCCATTCGTTGCAATATGTAAAGAGGATATGTTATCATCGTAAAATCTATAAAAATTGGTGGTATCAATTTTAAAATTTCCTATAGTTTCCAATTTATAAATGGTATTGCAATCGGCATTATTACCTTTTGAAACTAACCCATTTTTTCATCGACTTTCGATATAAGGTCTATACTTCCAGAAGACATTATAAGCATTGTTTTCTTCCGTTATTAAAATCTCATCATTAGAGTTACATATCATAGTGACATTCGGTTTTCGTATAGATACTAGTGTTTTTACGGTTTGTCGATTGGAGACCATAAAGTTTCCAGCAGCAATATCTAAATAAAGCTTTTCTTGCTCCTTATAACTGTGTAAGGCATGATTATTATGATCTACAAGTTGATAGGCTTCTTGATCAATCAAAAGGTCGCTTCCAAAACTTCCTTTTTCATTTTTCTTAATGTACGATAAACATTTAACAGTACCGTAATTAAGAGAATTTTCCTCGCCTAAACAAATTTCGTAATTATATTTTTTATTAAGTAGGTAATTTTGGGGTTCTCTACATTTATCCATAACTTTATCAATAATTTGGTTATTATCATCATTATATAAAGCTAAAAAGGTGTTTGCTTCTACCTGATCACATCGTAGAGATATGCTTTTAGGAGGGTTATTTATATATTCCGCTGGGATATCCTGAAATACTGAATTTCCATTAATTACTAAGGGGCGGTCTTATCATTAATATTTAATTGTAAATTGTAGACTTTCTCATACGAGAAAATTTTATAATAGGTATCGCTGATAGTAACCCATTCCGTTCCATCTTTATCAATAATTTTATCTCCTGAATATAAAACTTTATCATAGGTTGTAACGATTTAGTGATGTTGCTCACTAGGTCGTTGTAGATGAAGTAAATAAATAAATTAAAAAAATAATAAAATTATATATTTTATGGTTTTATATTATATTTTATTTATTTATTATTTACGTTAAACAATATTGACTCGAAGAGTCAAAATAAAATAATAATACATGATATTTATATTCAAAGATAAAATTATTCTATTACATGATTGATTGATTATAAATGTATAAATATTAAATAATTAAATAAATTTAATTAAATGAATGATTATTAATATTTTAAATAAATATAATTAAATGAATGAATTAACTAATAATTAATTAAATTATTTTATCAAAAAGGTAAAAGGTAAAATTCGAACTTATGTCATCCACTATGGTAACTCAAGGTAGGTACCATTGAGTAACTTCAGCCAAGTTATAACGATACTGTAAAGAATAATAATTAATTTTTATTAAAATAAAAAATAATTATTAATCTTTATTAAAATAAAAAATAATTATTAATCTTTATTAAATAAAATAATAATTATTTAATAAAATTTATTAACTTTATTATAAAATATTTTTAATATAAAATTATTATTAATAATTTAAAATTAATATTGTAAAATTATTATTCTTTATCATTGTATTAATTAATAATATTAAAATAATTAAACATTAATATTTTTTATATTTGTTAAAATTCATTTGATAATTATATGTTAAGTTTTAATTTAAATAATTGTTACATTAATATAATTTTAAACAAATCTAATATAAATTATAGAATTATAATTTAGAAATAATTATAAAATTATATTAAAATCATAATGTAACAAATCAAATGAAAAAAGAATAATTAATATTTAAAAAATTAATTAAAATAAAACAATGTCATGTATAATTGACATTGTTTAAATAAAACAAATGTTAATTGAAGTTTTCCGATTGGAAAATATCGGTTTTTATTCAATTAACATATGATCAATTTTATTAATAATTGATCATTAAACTTTTTAGGTTTTTCTCCCAAATCTTTTCCTAAAAAGTTATTCATTAAGATTTGGAACTTTACTATAAATAATTCTTGATTTTCTTTATTTTGAAAATCAAGAGTTATTATTATAAGAATATAATTATAATAATAAACAAAATAAATTTTTAATTTTTTAAAAATAACAAAATCTAAATAAAAATTATTTTTAATAAAAAATATTTTAATAAAAATTTTATTTGAACTAATCTCTTATAATAAACTCCTACCCTATTTTAAGTTTCGTTAAGTATTTTCTTTTTTTTTAATTTCTCGATTAATATTAGTATTAATTGTAGAAAAGGGTTAAATTTAATTAAGTTTAAATTTAATTCTTTACAATAATAACTCTTATTTATAAAAAAAAAAAAATATATAGTAATAATAATAATAGAAATAGTAATAATAATAGTAATAATAATAGATAAAATAGTAATAATTATAATAATAATAATAAAAAAAAAAAAAAAAAAAAAAAAAAAAAAAAAAAAAAAAAAAAAAATTTATATAATATACTGCTCTAACAATATATTTTAGATAATTTTGAATCTAGATAAATAAATTAATAAATAATTAATTTCAAAAAAAAAAAAAAAATATATAATTATAAGATATGGAAACTACTGAGAACCAAAAGGAAGAAATAAGCAAAATAAATAAAAATGTGGATGCTTCTAAGTTCATTGAGGCTATAACAGAGTTCGTTCCTACCTTTTTCTCACCTGGAGGGATGCTACTAAAGGAAAGTGAGAAGAAGAACAATGGAAGTGTTTTAGAAACAATTATACAGAGCGAAAATTTCTTTGCCGACCATCCAAATTCTTTCCTGTCAGATGAAACCAAAAATACTTATGTAATTAATAAGTTAGGAGGACTTGCAAAGAAATGGGGGTTATCTTTGCTTGTGGATGGTACCCTGAGCACTTTAAAGTATGAAGAATTCAAAAATCTCTTACTTGAAAATTTTGACTCCGGAAACGAAAAGAAACAAAAATATATTCTTATAAATAAACTTATAAACTTACAACAACAAAAGTTGGGGAAAGCCGCAGAATATACCATCGAATTTAGAAAAATTGCTTCAAGACTGGGATGGCCAGATAGTGTCTTTATAGATATTATTGGAAAGGGACTAATAGATCAAGTCAGAGATGAATTCGATAAAGTAAAAAACCCAAAGACTTTATTTGAGGCAACCAATATAATAATAAACATTGATAAGAAATGCTACATCGAAAATAGTTTAAGAGGTTGTAGCTCTGAAGATCCTAGAAGAAAAAGTAAAACTTTTGGAAGAAAGAAATATGAGTTAAATAAGACAAGTAATAAAAACTTCTTTAAATCAAAATTTAACAATAAACAGAAGAAAGAAGTCCTCTCTGCAAACTACACTCCGGACAAGTCAACTACTATGGTTACTACGTTTGTAATTCTTTTAAACGAACGAAAACAAAAAATAAACTTTCTTATTGATTCTGGATCAGCCAAAAGCTTTATGTGTAAGAACTTCATAATTGCTAATAGGATCCCGACTTCAGGACTTACTTCCCCCATAAACATCCAATTGCCTAATAGTAAGAGTATGACTATTAAGCAAGTAACAAAACCAGTAAAAATTAAATTCTTAGATCACGAAGAGAAATATGAATTTCTTGTGGGAAACTTACAGCTTAATGGAATTAGTGGAATCCTCGGAAGAGATTGGCTTTCTAAGCACAATCCTTATATCGATTTTAAAAATAACAAGATATATTTCTTAGAATGTTTCTGTAGTAATCATTGTCCTTCAACAAAAGGAAACAAATTTGTTTTTCATTCCTCTGAAGTAGCCGCGCCAATGGTTGACGATACTACTGATTCAATAATTCCTTCTTCCATTTCAGAAGATGAACTTTACGAAAATGATATATGCGGAGCTATGCCCGAAATTAAAAAAGAACTTTCAAGGACAGAAAAAATAATTAACAAATATTACAAATATCTAACTCTTGTGTTTAAAAAACAGGAGGCTGACAAATTGCCTCCACATAGGCCATACGACATATCCATTGATCTTATCCCTGGAAGTCAACTCTATTTTGGTCCAATTTACTCATTGTCACAAGTCGAAATGAGTGCACTTAAAGATTATATCAAAGAAAATATTATTAAAGGATTCATAAGAAAATCCAGATCACCCGCTGGTGCTCCAATTTTATTTGTAAGAAAACCAGATGGAACCCTCAGACTTTGTGTTGATTATCGGAGGCTAAACGCAGTAACTATTAGAAATAGCTATCCTCTACCAAGAATTAATGACTTGATTGAAGCCTTTAAGGGATCCAAAATATTTTCAAAGTTAGACCTAAGATCGGCCTACAATCTTGTTAGGGTTAAAGAAGGCCATGAATATCTCACAGCATTCAGAACTCCCATCGGCCATTTCGAATACTTGGTGATGCCCTTCGGATTAAGAAATGCTCCGTCCGTATTCCAGCATTTTATTCAAGATGTCCTTGGTGAACTTATTGGTGATCACGTCCAAGTTTACTTGGATGATATAATTATTTACTCAAATAATCTTGAAGATCATATCGTTCATGTTAAAAATGTGCTTTCGTTATTAATAAAAAATGGCCTATATGTTAAGAAAGAAAAATGCGAATTCCATGTTAAAGAAACAACTTTCCTTGGATTTACAATTTCGGTTAACGGCCTCACAATGGATCAAAATAAAGTAAAATCGATAATTGAATGGCCAACTCCTAAGAATGTTAAGGAATTACAAAGTTTCCTTGGACTTTGTAATTTCTATCGAAGATTTAAAAAATTTTGCCGAAATTATGGAACCTCTCCGCATACTTTTGAAGAAAAATAGTGAATATATCTGGAATGATCAAGCCGAAAATGCTTTCAAAAATCTCAAAAAATCTTTTTTATCCAATGAAATCCTTATCTTTCCAGACTATAACAAAGAATTTATTGTCGAAACAGACGCAAGCAACTATGCTATTGGTTGTGTCTTATCTCAAATCTCAGAAAATGATCAGCTACTTCATCCTATTGCGTTCTACTCAAGGTCTCTTAACTCGAATGAAAAGAACTATACAATTTATGATAAGGAACTCCTTGCCGTTATAACAGCCTTTGACGTATGGAGGCACCATTTAGAAGGTGCGAAGTATCCAATTCAAGTTATAACGGACCACAAAAACTTGTTGTACTTAAAGAAACCACAACATTTAAATCAACGACAAATACGATGGAGTCTCTTCTTATCTAAATTTGATTTTCGTATTTCCTACAGACCTGGAACTAAAAGTGGAAAGCCAGATTCCTTATCAAGAAGGCCGGATTATCAAGAAAATAATTTCCCAATAGCATGTGCCATTCCCAATGACAACCCAATATGCTGTACAGCTTATGAAAAAATTGATAAATTAATCGATTTACAAAAACAAGACAAATTCTGCAAAGAAACAATGAGCAAACTAAAATCTAAATCAAAAGAAATCAAAAGCTCATTGTTTAGTCTTATTCGTGGTGTTCTACACTTCCAAGGACGAATAATAGTGCCATCTCTTCTTAGAACAAAGATTTTACAATCTTTTCATGACTCCCCTTTAGGCGGTCACCAAGGAATCCATAAAACTATGGATAAATTAAAACGTTATTATTGGTGGCCTAACATGAGGAAGGATGTTGAAAACTACATCCTATCTTGTGAAACTTGCGGAAGATGCAAAACCAGAAGACATAAGCCTTATGGTAAACTTCTTCCTCTCCCGGTTCCTAAAAAACCATGGGAGATTATCGGTGTTGACTTTATTGTCTCATTGCCAAGTTCTCAAGATTGCTCGTGTATCATGGTTGTTTCGGATCACCTCACCAAAATGATCCATTTGGTTCCCTGTTCGGATGTTCCTTCAGCAGATCTTACTGCTAAGCTTCTTCTTTTCAACGTTTTTAGATATCACGGGTTCCCTAAAACGATCGTTTCCGATCATGGTAGTCAATTTTCTTCGGAATTTTGGACTTCTCTTTGTTCTGCTTTGCATATTCAGCCTAATCTCGCCACTGCTCACCACCAACAGTCTAATGGCCAAATTGAACGTGCAAATGCCGTTGTGGAACAATATCTTCGCTGCTACTGCTCTTCAGCACAAAATGAATGGTGTTATTACCTGCCTTTATGTGAATTTGCCTATAATAATTCGCTCCATCAGTCTATTGGTGTCTCTCCCTTCTATGCCAATTTTGGATTTAATCCAAATAGTATTATTGATTCCCCTCCAATTCTTTTGAAGGATAATGCTTCAGTTCTTACAAGAGACTGGTCGGCCCATTTTCAATCTCTTCAAGCTCATCTGGTCAAAGCTAAAGAAGATTTCAAAAAGTATAATGACCTCAAGAAACAACATGGTCCAAATTTTAATATTAACAATAAAGTGTGGTTAAAAAGATATTATTTCACCAACGAGCCGGCGAAGAAGCTAGCTTCACAATACTTAGGTCCATTCAGAATAACGGAAAAATTAAAACGCATGAATTACCGGTTGGAACTTCCAAGTAATTTACACTTACATCCAATATTCCACATCTCCCAATTGGAACCCTACGTTGAAAGAAATCAAGATTTAAAAGAGCATTCCAATTATGGGAACACATCCTAAAGGGTGCAATGTAAAGAATAATAATTAATTTTTATTAAAATAAAAAATAATTATTAATCTTTATTAAAATAAAAAATAATTATTAATCTTTATTAAATAAAATAATAATTATTTAATAAAATTTATTAACTTTATTATAAAATATTTTTAATATAAAATTATTATTAATAATTTAAAATTAATATTGTAAAATTATTATTCTTTATCATTGTATTAATTAATAATATTAAAATAATTAAACATTAATATTTTTTATATTTGTTAAAATTCATTTGATAATTATATGTTAAGTTTTAATTTAAATAATTGTTACATTAATATAATTTTAAACAAATCTAATATAAATTATAGAATTATAATTTAGAAATAATTATAAAATTATATTAAAATCATAATGTAACAAATCAAATGAAAAAAGAATAATTAATATTTAAAAAATTAATTAAAATAAAACAATGTCATGTATAATTGACATTGTTTAAATAAAACAAATGTTAATTGAAGTTTTCCGATTGGAAAATATCGGTTTTTATTCAATTAACATATGATCAATTTTATTAATAATTGATCATTAAACTTTTTAGGTTTTTCTCCCAAATCTTTTCCTAAAAAGTTATTCATTAAGATTTGGAACTTTACTATAAATAATTCTTGATTTTCTTTATTTTGAAAATCAAGAGTTATTATTATAAGAATATAATTATAATAATAAACAAAATAAATTTTTAATTTTTTAAAAATAACAAAATCTAAATAAAAATTATTTTTAATAAAAAATATTTTAATAAAAATTTTATTTGAACTAATCTCTTATAATAAACTCCTACCCTATTTTAAGTTTCGTTAAGTATTTTCTTTTTTTTTAATTTCTCGATTAATATTAGTATTAATTGTAGAAAAGGGTTAAATTTAATTAAGTTTAAATTTAATTCTTTACAGATACTGATATCGTTACATGTGTAAAATAAAATACTTATCAAGTCTAGGTTTGTGGCTATTCTAAACTAACTTTACTACACTAATAACACTATATCTTAAACCTCTATTATTTAATTAATTATTTTCTTTTATTTATTTATTTTATTTATTAACTAATTTTCAACAACCACTTAACTGGGTAACGCAGGGTCCTTTCCGGAGTTCCCACTAGCAGTTAAGGTTTTACAAACTATAATATAATTGTTTTATAAGAAAGTAACTATTCTAATAATAGTTACGAAACTAATAATAAAATTTAAATTTTCCTATTCTATACGATTTTCCTATTCTATACGATTTTCCAACTATCGTTCAATAGTTGAAAAATTAACTCTTTTTATACTTTTTCAAAATAAAGTTTTAAATCAAAATAAATTTTAATAAATTATATAAACATATTATTTTATATTATCAATTACATTATATAATAAATTACATGAAATGTTATGAATTATTTTAATATAAATCCTATTTAAAACTATCTAATTTTTCTAAAATTTTCTATGAAGAAAATTTAGAGTTTAATTCATTAATTATATGATTAAATATATTCTATCCATATATTTAATTTAAATTTTGCCAAGTTGTGAAAACCAATTTACTAAACCACAACTTGCTATTTTTATTTTTAGAATTTCTATAATTTAAAAGACAAGTAAACAAACGGAAAAGGCAATATTCCTTTAATTATTTTAATTTAACTAATTAATGACTAATTATTTTTTAATTTATGAAGTTTCGTGATTCAACTGAGTAATTGTTACGTAAATTCTCCAAATAATTTAGTCATAAATTTTTGAGAAAATTATTTAAATTAATAATTTGGAATACATTTAAATTTATATTAAAAATTTGGAAAACATTTTTATCCACAATAATTTACATTACATTACATTTAAATACGTATTCAAATTATTAAATATTTTACATGCCCCTCTGTTTAAGTCGAGCCCCTGAGCGACTTATAATCTCGAAGGAACTCTATTAGTTCTATTGAACTCTTGAACTAATTGAGGATCGGAGATTTCTTCTTCAGACAACCAAGTGCATTCAGTAGCTGGAAGTCCTTTCCATAACATAAAGTAAAGAGGTTTATTGTTAACAACTTTAGCGGCAACAATCTTCAAAGGTTCCTTTCCTTCAGTATCAGTAGCGATCGAAGTAATTCGAGTATTAGTACTTGCACTTGATTCATCAAATTCTCTTTCATTGTAAGGTTCTAGGTTTGAAATATGGAAAACATTATGACATTTAATAGTATCAGGCAATTCTAATTTATAAGAAACAGGGCCTGTTTTTTCAATAATTTTAAAAGGACCAAGTTTTCTGTTAGTCAATTTAGAAGGACCTTTTGGAAGTAAGTCTGGACGCTTTAACCAAACTTTATCACCTACTTTTAATTTTGGTCCTACAATTCTTAAGTGATCTGCATATCTCTTATATCTTTCCTTAGCTTTTTCTAAATTTTTCTTGAGGAATTGCATGTTTTTCCTTATTTGTTCAACATGGTCAATGGTACTTGTTCTTCTGCTATCAGCAGGTATAACTGGATTGAATTTTGGATTAAAACCATAATTTGAGAAGAATGGTGTCTGATTAGTCGATTGTTGTAATGTGTTATTATATGCGAATTCAGCATAAGGAAGAATGTCCATCCAGTTATTTTTTCTTTTGTTAATATAGCACCTTAAAAATTGTTCTAATATACCATTAACTCGTTCAGTTTGACCATCTGTTTGAGGGTGATGTGCTGTTGACAAATTTTGACGAATATCTAATAGACTGTATAATCGTGTCCAAAATTCCGAGGTAAATTGAGAACCCCTATCCGAAACAATATCATCTGGAAGGCCGTGTAAGCGAAAGATTTCACGAAAGAAAACATCTGCAGCGATAACAGCGGTAGGAAGGTTTCTAAATGGGATAAAATGAGCCATTTTAGTTAATCTGTCTACTATAACCATAATTACTGATTTGTCTCTCGATTTAGGTAAATCAGTGATGAAATCCATTGAAACATATGACCATGGTCTTTTTGGAGTAGGGAGCGGTTGAAGTAATCCATATGGTTTATGACGATCATCTTTAGCTTGACAACAAATCTTACAAGAAGCAATGTACTTTACGATATCATCCGTCATTCTGAACCAAACAAAATTTCTACTAATAACTTCTTTAGTTTTAAGAATTCCAAAGTGGCCTTGCACAGGGTTATCATGGTGGATACCGATAATAATATCTTTCATCTTGTTAGGAACAAAGATAAGTCCTTTATAAAGAAGTAATCCATCCTCCTCAAGTTCGAAATCTTTCATTTTACTTTTATATTTATTGTTAGTAGTCGATACTCCTTTCTTTACGCTAATTAATTCCTGGATAAATTTATCCTCTTTTGTATTCTTTATTAATTCCTCTTTTAGTTGACCTTGGATTGAAGGGTATGAATTATTATCTAAGTCCATGATAGCGAAGCACGGGATTGAGTCTTCTTCATCCTCAATTTCTTTATCTTCATAGTCTGGTCTTCTTGAAAAAGCATCTGGTTTTCCACCCTCTTTTCCTGGTCTATATTGCAATTTATAATCGAATCGTGACAAAAATAAATTCCATCTAATTTGTCGTTGAGATAGAAGTTCTGGCTTACGAGGAAAAGTAAGATTTTTGTGATCTGTGAAAATTGTAAACTGGTGTTTTGAACCCTCAAGGTAATGTCTCCATTCTTGTAATGCACACTTAACAGCTAAAAGTTCCTTGTCATAAATAGGGTAGTTTCTTTCAGATTTGGACAAACCTCTAGAATAATAACAGATTGGATGTAACTCATTTGTATCCTTATTTCTTTGAGATAATACGGCACCAATTGCAAAATTACTTGCATCTGTCTCTACTATAAACGGTAATTCTGGATCTGCATGAACAAGTATTGGTTCTTTTGTAAAGAGTTTCTTTAAAGTTTCGAATGCGACAGAACATTCTTCAGTCCATTCATATTTAACATCTTTTCTTGTTAAGTTGTGTAACGGCTTAGCAATTTTAGCAAAGTTTGGGATGAATCTTCGGTAGTAGTTGCATAAACCTATAAATGATTGTACTTCTTTGACTGTAGTTGGTATTGGCCATTCTAAGATAGACTTAACTTTATCCGGATCCATGGAAATTCCTTGATTGGATATTACGTGCCCCAAGAATGTTGTTTTCTGGACTTCAAATTCACACTTACTTAATTTTGCATAAAGTCCACTTTCTTGCAAACGTTTAAGAATCTTCTTCACATGCACGCGATGTTCTTCTAGGGTGTTTGAGTATATAAGTATATCATCAATATAAGCGAAAGCGAATTCATCTAAGTATTCCCCTAATACATCATTAATAAAGTGTTGGAAAGTAGCAGGTGCATTCTTTAATCCAAAGGGCATTACTCGGTATTCATAATGACCGTATCTTGTTCTGAAAGCGGTTTTATACTCATCTCCTTTACGAATTCTTACTAGATTATATGCTGATTTTAAATCTAACTTAGTAAAATACTTAGCTTCTCTCAATCTGTCAAAAAGCTCGGTGATTAAAGGGAGTGGATAGGAGTCCCTTATAGTATTTTCATTAAGTCTTCGATAATCGACACAAAGTCTTAAACTTCCATCCTTTTTTCTAACGAATATAATTGGAGCACCAGCAGGAGATGTTGAAGGTCTAATGAAGCCTTTTTCTAAATTTTCTTTGATATATTCTTTTAAAGCTTCACGTTCTTCCTCCGTTAATGGATATAAAGGACCATAAAATAAGTCAACATCATCCTTTAATCTAATTTTACAGTCATACAACCGGTGAGGAGGTAATTTATCGCATTCTCTTTCATCAAATACACTTTTATATTCCTTATATTGTTCTGGAATCTCTTCTTTAACTTCATCTTTTATATTAATTTTATTTCTATCTTGTTTTTCTCGATCAATACTAGTATTCCTTTTTACATTTTCACATTTTTCTCTAATAACACGTAAAACTTTATCTTTACTTTCAGTTTTTGAAACACAATAAAATACATAATTTTCAATTTTATCTTTATTTAAATTTTTTCTTTTTAAACTCTTATTTTTCTTAACTAAGGCTTTTTTCATAACAGCCTTTTTACTACATACTTTACGAATATATGCTTTATTTTTTTCAATCTCTAAACTACTTTTAAAATCATCATTATCTAATCTAATACAATTATCTTTATTATTTTCAACCTTATAATTAATAATTTCTTTTGCTAATTGAATTTTATTCCTGCGTTCTTCTTCTTCTTTTCTTCTTTTTTCTTCAACTCTTCTGGCAATTTCTTCGGCGGTAGCACAGCAGTTTCTTTTACAATACTGAGAACTGAATCTAATATTTCCGTGGTCAAATTCAATTGTTGGGCAGTGTTTCTTTAACCATGGATTTCCAAGGATAATGGGTATTCCTTCAGGTAAATCATAAATGTAAAAATTAATAGTTTCAGAATGCTGACCCATAACCATAGTTAAAGGAATGGTTTCATAGCGGATAATTCCATTTCCGTTAATACCTAAAACATTCTTTTCATAACGAAGACGTTGCATTGGAATACCATACCTGTCAACAACTTTTCTATCAATTAAGTTAAGGTCAGATCCGGTATCTAAAATTGCCTTTAGGATTAATCCATCTCTGAACTTGATAGCTACATTGTAGGTGTGAGATAAACTCTTTTTACTAACAGTTATCTGTAATACCTTTTCTCTTCTCCGAATTTTCTCCTTTTGTTTAGGACAGTTAGACTTCAAATGATTAGTACTGTTGCATATAAAACATTTCTTAATTCTTGACAATTTATTTGCTGGCGGCATTCCATAATTTCTTTCTGTATCTTGGTAATTAGTCCTGTAGCGGCTTGTTCCTAAACTTCTGCTAAAAGGTCTAATTCTTCTCTGGTCTACATCCATGGGGTCATTTCCAAAAACACGACGGTCTTCTTCAGCGTTGGCAGATACCACATTAATTAGTTCGTTGAGTTTCCTGATCCTGGGATAGATCAATCTTGTTCTTTCTTTTGCTCTTGCTGGCAATCCATCAATAAAAAAGTGAATCTTGGCTTCATCATTAAAGGAGGAGTCTCTGGCTACCTTTTCGAACTGATCACAGTATTCGGCGAGAGAACAATAATGGTGGCTTTTTATCTTCGTAATCCTACTGTTGGCTACATCGGTACTGGCACAGGTTTTATATCTTTCTTTTAATGCATTTATAAAGAGATCGTAACTTTGGAGTAAGGGGCTTTCTTCTTTACACAAGTCAGCATACCATTCTGCAGCGGTTCCATCTAAGTAGCTGCTCACTACATCTATCTTGAATTCGTCATCTTCAATTGCTTCACCTTCTAAGTTATATTTGAAATATCTTGAAATTTGGCCTAAAAACGCTGACAGTTCGTTCCTTTTTCCTGAAAATACCTTAGGTTTTGGAATGAGGCGTGCCCTGGTATTGACGTGATTACCAGCCTCATTTTCTACTTCCATAGAGCTGGCTTCAGAGACTGCGTCAAAGTCTCTCCTAGCTCCTAGGTCTTGGTTGTTGATTCTCAAATACTCCATTCTATTTATAAACCTATTTTTATTACTAAACAATAAACTATATACTATACTATAACTAATTATTAAATCCACCTTTATTTACTATTACTAATTTTAAACTAAAATTTTTTTTTTTTTTTTTTTTTTTTTTTTTTTTTTTTTTTTTTTTTTAAAAAAAAAAACTAAAACTAAAAATATTAACTATTCCTTATTTCTTAACAATGCCACAAAGGTAAACTTCTATTCTAAAGAGTTGGAAAATTGTAAAATAAAATACTTATCAAGTCTAGGTTTGTGGCTATTCTAAACTAACTTTACTACACTAATAACACTATATCTTAAACCTCTATTATTTAATTAATTATTTTCTTTTATTTATTTATTTTATTTATTAACTAATTTTCAACAACCACTTAACTGGGTAACGCAGGGTCCTTTCCGGAGTTCCCACTAGCAGTTAAGGTTTTACAAACTATAATATAATTGTTTTATAAGAAAGTAACTATTCTAATAATAGTTACGAAACTAATAATAAAATTTAAATTTTCCTATTCTATACGATTTTCCTATTCTATACGATTTTCCAACTATCGTTCAATAGTTGAAAAATTAACTCTTTTTATACTTTTTCAAAATAAAGTTTTAAATCAAAATAAATTTTAATAAATTATATAAACATATTATTTTATATTATCAATTACATTATATAATAAATTACATGAAATGTTATGAATTATTTTAATATAAATCCTATTTAAAACTATCTAATTTTTCTAAAATTTTCTATGAAGAAAATTTAGAGTTTAATTCATTAATTATATGATTAAATATATTCTATCCATATATTTAATTTAAATTTTGCCAAGTTGTGAAAACCAATTTACTAAACCACAACTTGCTATTTTTATTTTTAGAATTTCTATAATTTAAAAGACAAGTAAACAAACGGAAAAGGCAATATTCCTTTAATTATTTTAATTTAACTAATTAATGACTAATTATTTTTTAATTTATGAAGTTTCGTGATTCAACTGAGTAATTGTTACGTAAATTCTCCAAATAATTTAGTCATAAATTTTTGAGAAAATTATTTAAATTAATAATTTGGAATACATTTAAATTTATATTAAAAATTTGGAAAACATTTTTATCCACAATAATTTACATTACATTACATTTAAATACGTATTCAAATTATTAAATATTTTACAACATGGTCCTCCTCTAAGGATCGGATACCAGACGATCTTAGATATCAACTCGGAGAAGATTAAGAATATATCAGAAATAGAGAGAATCCATGAATACGGAGAAAATAAACGGATTAGAGTAGATTAGATTATAAGAAGAAAATGTATTCCATGGAAAGATTATATTAAGAGTAGGTGAGCTGCATATCGGTAATGTGGTAGATACAATAAAGGAGATTTCTTGATATCACTTGTTATTTTAAACAGAAGTCTTTCAGATGGCAGGTAGCTTGTTGTTCTTGATGGATGAGTAGTTTATTTCATAAAATTTTACTTTGTTCTTGATGGATGGATGATATTTTCTTCTTGAATATGATCACGTGATTTCAAAAGCTTGATGGATGAGTAACCGTTTTGGAGTAGTAAATTCCTTTAGTGAGAGATTTTCAATTCAATAGTAGAAAACAAGGTTATGAGGTAGAAGCCAAATTTAGAAGGTAGAAACCAAAATATAGCAATAGAGATAATTCGGAAAAGGTAGACCCATCAAGTTAGGCTTAGTTAATCTAAATTTATAAATATGCTTTGAATATAAAAATAATAATGTTAGTAAATGATTACGTTGAAGGGTGAATGGATGGATGACTCATCTACAACAAGGTAGTGAGTGTTATTTCAACGGGAGTCAATATTGTAACGATTTAGTGATGTTGCTCACTAGGTCGTTGTAGATGAAGTAAATAAATAAATTAAAAAAATAATAAAATTATATATTTTATGGTTTTATATTATATTTTATTTATTTATTATTTACGTTAAACAATATTGACTCGAAGAGTCAAAATAAAATAATAATACATGATATTTATATTCAAAGATAAAATTATTCTATTACATGATTGATTGATTATAAATGTATAAATATTAAATAATTAAATAAATTTAATTAAATGAATGATTATTAATATTTTAAATAAATATAATTAAATGAATGAATTAACTAATAATTAATTAAATTATTTTATCAAAAAGGTAAAAGGTAAAATTCGAACTTATGTCATCCACTATGGTAACTCAAGGTAGGTACCATTGAGTAACTTCAGCCAAGTTATAACGATTGTTAAGGTTTTAGAGAATTAAATAAAAATAAAGTAAGAAACACAAATTTTATTTATTTATTTATTATTTTTATTTATAAATTTATTTTATCAAATTTATTTTTTTTTTGATGATATTTAAAAATTAGTAGCAAAATTTACAACTATTTATACTTTTTTTCAAGGCATAAAAGTTGTTCTTGCCACTAAATTACATTTTATTTATTTTTTTTTTTTTTAAAAACTATTAAATTTAAATTGATTTTTATAATTAATTATATAAAATTTAATTATAACAATATAAATAAAATACATTTATAATATTAATAAAACATTTTTTTTTTTTTTTTTTTTTTTTTTTTTTTTTTTTTTTTTTTTTTTTTTTATTTATTTATTTAAAAATATCTAAAATATTACTAATAAGAATTTATTTAATTGGCTATAATTTTTATTACAATCTGTTAAAATATTCAAATAAAAATAAAAATACTATTCTAATATAAAGGTTTTTAATAAAATAAAATATTTTTCAATATAAAATAAAACATTTCGATATAAAATTTTATAATAAAAAGTTAAAATATAATATATAAATTTTTAATTATCAATATATAAAAATATTATTAATATAAATTTTCATTATTAATATAAAAAAAATAAGATTTATTATTAATATTGCTAATATAAGTTTTAAATATATAAAAATATTACTATTAATATAAGATTTAATATAAAAATATAAAGTTTAATATAATTTTTGATTTAATTTTTGATCTTTGGATTTAAAAATTTATTAAAGTACAAAAATAATAATGTACACATAATGTATTAGAAATAAATCGTAGATTTAATTAAGAATGCATTATTTAGTACATTCTTATCAAGATGCCCCGACGAAGACTCAAGCTTCTCTGTAAGCGGAGTTAAACTTTACTAAATTTTTAAAGTGAACATTCCTATCGAGTTGCTTTCCAGTCTTCTGATCGATTAGGGTTGCCGTGTTGAATTGAATTTTTAAAATTTTAAATGGTCCATTGTAATATGGTTCTAGCTTAGTGCGGCTAAAGTTTCTAACAAGAACAAGATCACCAGCCTTTAATTCTTTTCCCTTTTTCATACTTATTTGTTCTTCTCGTCTTGTTGCCCAATACTTGTTAGCATTCTTCACATTTTCGCATGCTTCTCTAGTCCATTGATAATGACGAACAAATTTTTCCATTAAAATTTCATCATATGATTTACCTGCATTTTCAATTGTTCTTATGGCTATATCATAAGGCTGTTGGTCTTCTCTTCCATATACTAATTCAAAACTAGAATGTCCAGTAGCTGTATTTTTGGTAGTTCGAAGTGCCCATAAAGCAGAAGGTAAAACTTCATCCCAATCTTGATTTTTCCTTCCTAATAAACGAAGTAATTTTCCAATTTCTTTATTTCGATTTTCAGTAAGGCCATTTGATTCAGGGTGGTAAGTAGCTACAAATTTAACATATACATCATAAAAATCAAGAAAGATTTTAGTCATATCAGAAGTGAATTGGACTCCATTATCAGTAGTAATAACTTGAGGTACACCATGTCTTGCAAAAACGTTTATTAAAAATTTAATTATATCAGAGGAAGTTATGTTTTCAGTGGGTTCGGCTTCAACCCATTTGGTAAAGTAATCAACAGTTACTATAATATATTGATTATTATTTCTTGTTTTTGGTAACGGTCCTATAATATCTAATCCTAAATGCACAAAGGGACCCTCCACTTTAGTTGGATGGTTTTCGGTTGGTTCTGGATATGGTTGAGGACGATTTAACTGGCATTTTTCACAATTACTAACAATTCTTTTGATATCTTTAATCATATGATTCCAATAAAAGTTTTTCTTAAGTCTTTGATATGTTTTGTAATATCCTTCGTGGCCAATATTATGAGCTTCTAAAATTAATTTAAACCTTTCATTTTCGTCCGTTATTAATTTTCTATAATTTCCATTGTCGATAAAGTAATCTTCACCATCAATAACAGTAAACTTTTCATTAATAAATTCCTTTATAACCTTAGATAATAATTCTTCATTATTTCCATTAGTAATTTTTGTTAATAATATCTTTCTCTCTTCCTTACTTTTCATTCTTGAAAGAGCATCAGCTAACACATTCTTTTTGCCTGATTCATATTTTATATTAATTCCAAGCATACTAGCGGTTAGACACCATCTTGTTTGCCTTGCATTCAAAGGTTCTTTATTCTTAAATAAACCAACTAATGGTTTATGATCTGTGTAAATAGTTGTAGGTAATGGATTTCCTTCAATATAAGATTTAAATTTAGTCATACAGTAAAATAAAGCTGTTCCTTCCAAATCTGTGATACCATAATTCTTTTCAGTTTTCTTCAAACTTCTACTTATAAAGTGTATTGGATGCTCCTTACCGGTTTCTTCTTCTTTTTGTAAAAGAACTCCACCAATTCCATTATACGAAGCATCAGTTCTAATGATAAAAGGTTTGTCAAATGACGGAAATTTTAGAATAGGTGCATTGATTAATTTTTCTTTTAGGAGTTCAAAGCTTTCTTGTTGTTCTTTATTCCATTCATATTTAGTATTCTTTTTCAATAATTTACATAAAGGTGAGGTAATTTGAGCATATTTAGGGATAAAGTCACGATAATACCCTATTGCTCCTAGAAATGATCTTAATTCATGAATTGATGAAGGGGCTTCCCACTTCTTAATAGCTGTTATTTTACTTTCCATGGGACTTAATCCTTTAGTAGTAAGTTTGTGACCTAATACATCAACTTCAGTTTGAAGAAAATGGCACTTTTCAATATTAATTTTTAACTTGTTTTCTTTAAATACTTCTAATACTTGTTTAATATGAATTAAATGTTCTTCGATACTTTTTGAATAGATCAAAACATCATCAATAAATACATAAACAAATTCACCAATAAAAGGGAATAAAATTTTATTCATTTCTCTTTGGAAGGTTGAGGGAGCTCCAGTAAGTCCAAAAGGCATAACCTTAAATTGATAATTTCCAAACTTAGTAGTGAAAGTGGTTACTTCAACGCTTTCTTCATCCATTAAGATTTGGTGAAAACCAGAAAATAAATCAAGAGTTGTAAATATTTTAGATCCTCCGAGACTATCAAAAATTTCATCTATATATGGAACTGAATAAGAATCTTTTTCTGTCATATCATTGACTTTTCGGTAGTCAATACACAAGCGCCACTTTCCATTGTGTTTTAGAATGAGTACTACTGGAGATGACCATTCTGAACAGGATGGTTCTATCAATCCTTTCTTAATAAGCTTTGTAAGTTCTTCTTTTAAGATATCTGATTTTAATTTAGTTAACCTATAACTTCTTAATTTTACTGGCTTTGCATTTGCTTTCAAACGGATCTTATGTGGTGAAAGTTTAGAAGGAGTTAGTTCTTCTGTTGAAGTGGCAACTATGTCAATCATTTCTTTGAGAATTTTAATAATTTGTTCTTTATAATCTTTATTTAAGGTACTTAAAAATTCATCACTCTCAATAAATTCCATTGGAGTTAATTCCTTTATAATTTCCTTTTCATTATTCGTTTCTTTAACTTTTCTAATAGTGCAAATTTTACTTTCTTCATCATAATATTGATTATTTATTTTAGCTATTTCTTCGTATTCACTTTCTGACAAAAGTTTACATAAACTGTTTAAGGTCGGATGAATAAATAAACAATGATCGATTTGAGTTTTAAAGTTTATTAACATATCATAAAAAGAGTCTTCTTTCTCAATAATTCTAAAGTCCGCATTAAATTCATAATTATTAATTTTTACTGGTAATCGAACAATAATTCCTTCCGAGTATTCTTCATCTTGTGTTGCTAGTTGGATTCTTCCACGACTTTTTCCAACTGTTTCATATTCACCAGGTAATTTATCAAAATACTGCTTAGTAACGATGCTTAGGTTACTACAAGAATCAATTAAAAGTTTTCCTAGTACTCCGTCAACACTTGCATCAACCATTGCTAAGTCTTCTTCGGCTACTTCATTACTTTTACTTATGTAGCTATGATCATAGTTATTCACTAATAAAGTTCGTGCTATTACATTGTCTACAGTTCCAATTATTTTAGATTTTTCTAACTTTAAACCTTGAGTTAATTGTGAACGAATTTTCGGACATGCATTCAAGAGTTGACCTATCGTAATACTGGATTTAAGATTATTTAAATCATCCATAATATTGTAAGGTTCTTTATTATTCATCATTTTGATATTCCTTTTTACTAACTGAGTATTTTCATTATTAGTTTCTTTAGTTTTTGTTGAAATTAATTTTTCCAAAGTATTAGTTTTATTTTGTTGATTATCTTTATTCATTTCTATATCTTCTATTTCATTATCGATTACAAGTATATCTTCAGATTCAACTTTTTTCTTTCCTTTTGATGAATAATTGTTGTTTTCTTCTTTACTTTCTCTTACTCTTGTTATATTTCTTAATTCCTTTTCTTTTTGTTTTTCTTTGTTAATATTTGGTTGAGTTAAAATTGAAGGAAGTATTTGATTTTTATAAACTTTATTTGGTTTATTATGTAGCTCATTTTCTTTCTTCTTTCTTAAAGCAGGAGTTGCGAAAGGACGTGGATTATCTTTTAAACTTTTATGTACTTTCTTGGAATTATTTTCTTCCTTTTCGCTGTTATTATCATTCATTTTTCTTTTTATAGCATTTATAATGATATTATCCTCACTTTCAGTTGTGTCACTAAAATCAGATTCTTCAGATTCTTTATTAAAGGAATTATTATCAATTGGGGTATTCTTGGTAAAAGTATTATTTTGTAAATTATTTAATGAAGCTATTGTTTTGTCATTGGGAGTGCTTCTGCTCCCATTTAGAAGTTTAAAGACTTTTTGGAATATATTTCTTTTTTATTTTTTTCCATAATCTTATTTAATTGAGGGCAATAGTATGAGTAATGACCTTCTTCCTTACAGAAGAAACAAGTTTTAACAGATAAATTTCTCATTTTCTGGGTTGATTCTTCTATAATATCTTGAGGTTTCAGTTTATTATTTGTTTGACTTGTTTGGAAAGTTTCGTTTCTTCTTTTAGGATAAAGTCTTGAAGTAGTACTGTTTTGATTATTTTGATTATGCTGGGAATTATTAACATTATAGGTATTAATATTATTGTTCCTTACAGAAAGTCTATCTACTTTCTCGGCAATTTTGAAAGCTTTCTCCATACTTATATCATCTTTAAGGGATAATTTCTTCCAGGCTTCATAATTATTTTGAATAGAATCAATATAATCTAGTACACCAATGCGCTTTCTTCTCTTTTTATCAAGTTTAGTGTACAAAGTTCTATATCTTACATTAAAGTCTTTAATCTTTTCGTTTCTTTTAATTCGCATTGCACGAAGTTCTTTAAGAAGTAAATTTTGGTCTTCTTTAATACCGTAAAAATTTTCAAGACTTGAAATAATTTTTTCAAGAGAAGGAAATTTATCATCATCAACATTTTCTTCTTCATCATCTTCTTCTTCATCTGATGAATCATCACTTTCATCATCACTATCTTCTCCCAAATCTTCAATAACGCGTTGTACTTCACCAGAGCTGGTAAGTAAACAAGCATTAAATATTGTTTCTGGATCTGTAATACCTTGTATCTTGATCCAAAGTTTTAATTCAGTAGCCCAGGACTTAATATCTAAATTGTCCTTGCTAAGTTTCACAATATCTCTTAATTCTTTTTTCAATTCTTTAAAGCTCAAAGTTGTTTCCTTGGACATTTTGTTTAAATATTTCTTGTTGTATATTAATGAGGTGATTAAATAAGAATAAATTTGGAAATACAACTTTAAAAATATAATTTAATAGGTAATTTAATATCGAATCAATTTTTAAAACAATATATTTTAGTAACTTTTGAAAATAATAATTTTATTTGCTTTCTTTAGTAGATATAAGCTCGAAATCTTTATCGACAACTTAGTAGAAATTATAAAGCACGAGGTTCTTTTCGACTACTTTATTAAGAATAATTTTTAAGTTCGAAATCTTTATCGACAACTCGATAGAATAATTTTTAAGTTCGAAATCTTTATCGACAACTCAATAGAATAATTTTAAGTTCGAAATCTTTATCGACAACTTAATAGAATAATTTTAAGTTCGAAATCTTTATCGACAACTTAATAGAATATTTTTCAAGCTCGAAATCTTTATCGACCACTTGAATTTTGTAATTTAGTATATTTGTAGTAATAAATTTAGAAGCAAAGTTTTATTTGTTATTTTCACCTTTCAAAAATTTTTCTTTTTAAACGATAAATATTGTATTGTTATAGCTAATAAAATTATTAATTAATTATAATTATTAAATACAAAAAAAAAAATAATCTTTATTGTCGTACAATCTGATAGTACACACTGTCTGACGTGCAGCTTACCTAATGGTGTCATGCCACGCGTGTGCCACGATTACTATATTCAATATAAAATATAGCAGTTCAGAGCCCACTAGCCCAATTACTATGTAGGATAAACTTAATCCGATAATCTATGTACGGAATAAAAAAAAATTTTAAAAGTATTCAATAATATTTTTATTAACTAATAAAAATTAACTAAAAACACAATATTTTCAAAGTAAATTAAGATTCTTTTACAGGAATTATTAAACAAATAAAGTATCAGTAATAAAAAAAATAAAAAAAAATTTAAATGGCGAAGTTAGCCAAAGTCTGATACTTTATATAATAAAGTGCCTTATAACTAGCACAAAGAAAAGTAAAAAAATATATATAAAAAAAAACAATCTTACGCCTTCGGTGACGTAAGCTCCTTATTCGCCAGTGCTTGGAAAGTACCCGCACCTTCGTGTGTTGAAACGTTGAAGGCTGAACTATTATTACCGGGTCGGTAACCAAATACCTTCGTCTACTTTCCAATTAATCTCCAAATTAACTACTATTCAATAACCTACTATGAATAGAGTTAATTTGTTGCTATCTGAGAATACACTGTGTATGAGCTCTATCCGCTCCTTGTTATAATTTTACAAAATTTGTTTTTTTAGAATCTTAATTTTACTTATTTAAAAAAATTTTTTTTTATATATATATCAAACAAGCGCCATAGGTTAATCAAAGGATTAACGACTTACTTGTTTATCAATATAAAATAAAAAAAATAAAAAAAAATAAAATAAATTTATAAATAAAAATAATAAATAAAAAAATAAAATTTGTGTTTCTTACTTTATTTTTATTTAATTCTCTAAAACCTTAACATTTATATGGTGGAGATATCGGGGATCGAACCCGAGGCTTCTTGCAACAAAGCAAGAAGCCATATAAATGTTAAGGTTTTAGAGAATTAAATAAAAATAAAGTAAGGAAACACAAATTTTATTCATTTATTTATTATTTTTATTTATTTTATTAATTTTACTTGATGATATTTAAAAATTAGTAGCAAAATTTACAACTATTTATACTTTTTTTCAAGGCATAAAAGTTGTTCTTGCCACTAAATTACATTTTATTTATTTTTTTTTTTTTTAAAAACTATTAAATTTAAATTGATTTTTATAATTAATTATATAAAATTTAATTATAACAATATAAATAAAATACATTTATAATATTAATAAAACATTTTTTTTTTTTTTTTTTTTTTTTTTTTTTTTTTTTTTTTTTTTTTTTTTATTTATTTATTTAAAAATATCTAAAATATTACTAATAAGAATTTATTTAATTGGCTATAATTTTTATTACAATCTGTTAAAATATTCAAATAAAAATAAAAATACTATTCTAATATAAAGGTTTTTAATAAAATAAAATATTTTTCAATATAAAATAAAACATTTCGATATAAAATTTTATAATAAAAAGTTAAAATATAATATATAAATTTTTAATTATCAATATATAAAAATATTATTAATATAAATTTTCATTATTAATATAAAAAAAATAAGATTTATTATTAATATTGCTAATATAAGTTTTAAATATATAAAAATATTACTATTAATATAAGATTTAATATAAAAATATAAAGTTTAATATAATTTTTGATTTAATTTTTGATCTTTGGATTTAAAAATTTATTAAAGTACAAAAATAATAATGTACACATAATGTATTAGAAATAAATCGTAGATTTAATTAAGAATGCATTATTTAGTACATTCTTATCACGATTTTGTAAGAATCTATAATTATTTGTTAGCAAATAATTATATTTTCTTAGTTAAGTTATTATAACTATAACTTTATTTAATTACATATAATATTTAT
>JACVTC010000085.1:730000-757500 GCA_016946835.1 Neocallimastix lanati (nom. inval.) | reverse complement strand
AAGGATGAACTAAAAAGTTCTTTTGTTATTAATAAACTTACTGGTACCGCCAGAAAATGGGGTCTTTCTCTTTTAACTGATGGTACTCTAAAGAACCTTGAATTTAGTAAGTTTAAGAAGCTCTTACTGGATAACTTTGATATTGGGAATGAAAGGAAGCAAAAATATGTCATCATGGAAAAGTTATGGAAATTGAAACAACTTCAACTAGGAAATGTTGCTGAATATACTATTGAATTTCGGAGATTGGCTGGACGTTTAGGATGGCCCGACGAAGTTTTAATCGATATAATCGGTAAGGGTCTACTTGACAAAGTCCGCGAAGAGTTTGATAAACTCGAAAAGCCATCTACTCTTTTTGAAGCTACCAACATTATTATTGGAATTGATAAGAAGTGTTTTTTGGAAAGTCGTCTACGCCACAATCAAAAAAATAAATTTAATGGAAAAATGTCGTTTCATAGGAAGAGAAACGATTTACTAAAATCAGAAAAGAATTCTAAACATTTTCATTTCAGAAAAAATAAGTCTAAAAACGACATACTTTCAGCAAATTACACCCCGAATATTAAAACAACAATCACAACTACCTTCTACCTTGATATTAATGGAAGAAATATTAAGGCAAATCTATTAATTGATTCGGGTTCTGCCAGAAGTTTTATTTGTAAAAACTTCGCAAATTCTAATAGATTACCTGTGTTAGGACTCAATTCCCAAATCAACATCCAACTTCCTAATGGGAAAAGTATGAATATCAGACAAACTACTAAGCCCCTTAAATTAAAATTTATGGATCATAAGGAAACTTTTGAATTCTGCATTGCTAATCTATCTCTTCAGGGCATTAATGGTATTCTTGGAAGGGATTGGTTATCCGTTCACAATCCTTTCATCGATTATAAAAATAATAGAATCTACTTCCTTGGTAGATACTGTGGCTCACATTGCCCATCCTCCAAAAGTAATAAGTTTTTTAATCAAAATAAAAATATTACTGCTTCAATGTTGGAGAATTCAGAAGAAGATTCAGTATTACCAAATTCGGCTTTCGATACAGATATCTCAGATTCTGATTTATGTGCTGCAATGATTAATTCAGAAGAAGTAAACACTGACGTTCAGGGAAAAGAAGAGATTATTAATAAATACTATTCGGATCTTAAAATAGTATTTGAAAAGAAACAAGCTGAGAACTTACCACCTCATCGTGACTATGATATTGCTATTGAGCTTATTCCTGGTGGACAACTTTATTTTGGTCCAATATACTCTCTTACTGTACAAGAACTTAAAGCTTTAAAGGATTATATTAAGGAAAACTTAAAAAAGAAATTCATTAGGAAGTCAAAATCACCAGCAGGTGCTCCTATATTATTTGTAATGAAACGCGATGGTACCCTTAGACTCTGTGTAGATTATCGCCGATTAAATGCTATCACAATCCGTAATAGCTACCCAATTCCAAGAATAAATGACTTGATTGAATCCTTTCAAGGAGCTAAGATATTTACTCGTCTTGACCTTAGATCTGCTTATAACCTAATCAGAGTTAAAGAAGGTCACGAATATCTTACTGCTTTTAGAACCCCTTTAGGACATTTCGAGTATCTCGTTATGCCTTTTGGTCTTCGAAATGCCCCTTCGGTTTTTCAACGTTTTGTACAAGATATCTTCAGTGATATCATTGGTTCTTTCATGCAAGTCCATCTGGACGACATCATTATTTACTCTAACAACGAAGAAGAACATATTAAACATGTTAGGATCGTTCTTCAACTTCTCATCAACAATGGATTATATGCTAAATTAGAGAAATGTGACTTCCATGTTACTAAAACCACTTTCTTAGGCTTCACTGTTTCTGTAGATGGTCTCACTATGGATAAGGATAAGGTAAAATCTGTTCTAAATTGGCCTATTCCGAAGAATCAAAAGGAATTACAAAGTTTTCTAGGCTTATGTAATTTCTATAGAAAGTTTATCAATAATTTTGCCAAAAATATGGAACCTCTTCGTCGACTTTTAAGGAAAAATACTACATTTAATTGGGATGAATCAGCAAATGAAGCTTTTAATAAATTAAAAGAATCTTTTAAAGCTGATGAAGTGCTCATTTTTCCTAATCCAGAGAAAGAATTCATCGTTGAAACAGATGCTAGCGACTTTGCTGTCGGTTGCATACTTTCTCAGGTTAGTGACACTGATAACTTATTGCATCCCGTAGCCTTCCATTCTAGATCCCTCAATAAAGCAGAAGTCAATTATACTATATATGATAAAGAACTTCTTGCTATAATTACTGCGTTTGAAACTTGGAGGCATCATTTAGAAGGCGCAAAATTTCCTGTTCAAGTAATAACAGACCACAAGAACTTATTGTATTTTAAGAAACCCCAACATTTAAATCAAAGACAAATTCGTTGGAGTCTCTTTTTATCAAAGTTTGACTATAGGATTGCATTCAGATCAGGCGCTAAAAGTGGCAAACCAGATGCTCTTTCAAGACGCCCAGATTTTAAATCTGACTCTTCATCTGAATCACAACCTGTAATTAACAATAATGCTTTCTGTTGTGCTATAAATGACAATATTAGTAGTCTTATTGAAGCACAGAAAGCTGATAATTATTGTAAAAATATCCTCTTAAAAATAAGGGATAAGTCAAACAACATCAAAAGTTCTTTATTTTCCTTCGTCGATGGCGTACTTCACTTTCAGAAGCGTATTATTATCCCTTCCAGTCTCAGGGCTAGACTTTTAAAGTCTTTCCATGATGCACCCACTAGTGGCCATCAGGGGGTAGATAGGACCTTTGAAAAACTCAGAAGGAACTACTGGTGGCCTAATATGAAAAAAGATATTTCAAATTATGTGGCTTCTTGTGATGTTTGTTGTAGAAATAAAATCCGTCGTCATAAACCTTATGGTAAACTAATACCACTTCCTACTCCTACAAAACCCTGGGAAGTTATTGGCGTCGATTTTATTGTTTCATTGCCTTCTTCACAAGATTGCACTTGTATCATGGTTGTTTCTGATCATTTAACTAAAATGATTCATTTAGTACCCTGCTCCGATGTTCCCTCTGCCGACTTAACTGCCAAGCTCTTACTTTTCCAAGTCTTTAAGTATCATGGTTTTCCTAAAGTGATTGTGTCTGATCATGGCTCCCAATTCTCTTCTCAATTTTGGACTTCGTTGTGCGATGCTATTCGTGCTAAACCAAGACTTGCTACTGCTCACCACCAACAATCAAATGGTCAGGTTGAACGGGCTAATGCTGTAATAGAGCAATATCTTCGCTGCTATTGTTCTTCTGCTCAAAACGAATGGTGTTTCTACCTCCCTTTATGTGAAATGTCCTACAACAACTCCATTCACAAATCAATAGCTCAAACTCCTTTTCATGCTAACTATGGATTTGACCCAAATTGTGTTATTGATTCACCACCGATTCTGCTAAAAGATAGTGCTTCTGTTCTTACAAGGGATTGGTCTTCACATTTCAATGCCCTTCGTCAACATTTAGTTAAAGCCAAAGAAGATTTTAAGAAATATGCTGACAATAAAAAATCTGTAGGACCTGACTTTAAGGTAAATGATTTGGTTATGCTTAGAAGATACTACTTTACGAATGAACCCTCTAGAAAATTATCCACTCAATATCTTGGACCTTTTAAAATCATCGAGAAAAGGGAAAGAATGAATTACCGTTTGGAACTTCCAGAGAATTTACATCTCCATCCGGTATTTCATATCTCACAATTGGAACCATATACTAAAAGAAATGAAGACTTAATGGAAACATCATAATTAAACAGAGCAATGTAAGAATCTATAATTATTTGTTAGCAAATAATTATATTTTCTTAGTTAAGTTATTATAACTATAACTTTATTTAATTACATATAATATTTATTAAATTTATTTATTTTAATTTTAAATATTCATTAATTTAACAAAATTTATTTAATTAATTTTAAATAATATATTTAAAATATGCTAAATTCTCTATTGTAACTAATGTATTTTGTATTGTATTCTGTATTTTATAATGTATTCTGTATTTTATAATGTATTCTGTATTTTATAATGTATTCTGTATTTTATAATGTATTCTGTATTTTATAATGTATTCTGTATTTTATTAACTATTTAATTTTATATTTTTAATATAAGGATAAATTATATGATCGAAATATCTTTTATTATTTTATTCTTTTATTTTCGATCATTAGATTGGAAAATCGGTTAATTAAGATTTTTTCCAATTACTTTTTAGAAGTAATCGGTTTTACTTAATTAATGCGATGATCGATATGGATAGAATATCGATCGAAAACTTATCTAGGTTTTTCTATCTAATCTTTTCCTAGATAAGAGATTTGTTAAGATTAGAAAACCCTTTCTTATTTAACCTTATTTTCATAAAAAAATATAAATAAGGCTCTTGAGTTCTCTTTGAGAAATCAAGAGTTATTATTATAAAAAACATAGTTATAATAGTAACATTTTTATATTTTTAACTTTAATAAATTAATAAAAATATTTTATTCAAAAACATATTTTTAAGATCAATTTATACAAACAATTCTTCTCTTACATTTTGTGTTATTATTATAATTAATTTTATAATAAACTCTACATTAAAGGTAAAAAAATTTATTTTATTTTATTTTCTCAACTTAATGAATTAGTCGTTAAGTTGTAGTTAATAATTCTATTTTGAGTTAGTTCTTAATAGAATTATTACAGATTTAATACAGAATGAACAAATAATACTAATTGTACTAGAATAATATAAATTATTCTAACCTTATAGATTATTCTATTCTATATAATTGGAACTTTCCAATATTCTTCAAATATTACTAAATAGAAATCTTAAGTTAATAAATCACTAATTAACTTATAATTCCTTTTTGAATTATCGATCCGATTCCATTATAATGTATTAAAAATCTTTAGCCAAGAATATTGTCCTTGCCCACTTAATATATTAATATTATATTTCTTTTGTATTATGTTATATTGAAAATAATCAAATCTATTTAATTAGTTATTAAAATTTTGTTATCAATTTAAATTTATTTTTAATTACTAAATTTAACTAAACCACAATAAAATATTCTGTATAATCTCTTTATTTTTATTTTATATATATTAGTATTAAATTATTATTAAATAATTAATAATTCAATAATATATAACTACTATTTATAACAATAATATTATTAACTAAAATAATAATTCAATTTCAATTTAAATGTTTTATTTATAAAAATAATTAGTAATTAGTTTATTAAAAAAATAGTTAGGCTTTACAAATTTTAATTTGATAAAAAAATATAAATACATGTAATTTTAGTGAAATAAAATATAATCAATAACTTACTTTTATTAAATAAATAATTATATTATTATTTTTCTTTTATAAATTTAAATAAATAAACATTGATTTTAAAACAAATTATTTTTTTTTTATTGTAATTTTATTATTTGTGTTAATTATTATTATATTCCTAAAATTATATGAACCATACCATGAAAAATTGGTGGAGATATCGGGGAATATAATAATAAATTAATACATTGGGGATAAAATTATAATATTAATAAATAATTTTTCTAATAAAACAAATATTTTTTTAAAAAAGAAAACAATTTTTATATTTTTAACTAATTATTATTAATTGTTAAAAATATTAATTAATATTAAATTAAACTAATATTCGTGCATAGATTTCCGGGTTAAGTTTATCCTACATAGTAATTGGGCTAGTAGGCTCTGGACTGCTATTTTTTATATTGAAAATAGTAACCGTGGCACACGCGTGGCATGACACCTTTCAAGAGGTAAGCTGCACGTCAGACAGTGTGTACTATCAGATTGCACGATTATTATAATTTAATAAGTGATTAATAATAATAAATAATTAATAATTTTATTAGTTAAAAGATTTATTTTTTTTTAATTTTTTTTATTTTTACTTTTTTATAACAATTTATACATTACGAGGTTTAGCATTCTATAGATACAATAAATTTTATTTTATGAGAACATCCAGTACTTCCAGTACTCCAACAGAGAGTACTCCAGAAAGTAAGCTTAGCTTCAGAGAATTAAAGAAAGAATTAAAAGATTTTGAAAAGCTTACTAAACAAAACCTTGACATCAACTCCTGGGCAAATGAGTTAAAGGCATGGATAAAATACCAACATATCAAGGATCCTGAAACTATTTTTACTGCTTGTATATTAACGGCTTCTGGAGAACCAAGAGAAATTATCCAAGAACTAGAAGATGGAAATGACCTTACTGAAGATGAAGATTCTGATTTCGATAGCGATAGTGAAGGAGAAGATGATGAAGAAAGTGAATCTACTAACACCTACCCAAGCCTTGATGAAATAATAAATCATCTGAAGACTTTCTATGGACTTAAAGAAGATCAAACCAATTTGTTACGAGAATTACGTTCCATGAAAATAAAGAAGAACGAGAAAGTTAAAGATTTTAATGTCCGTTATAGATCTTTGTACCATAAATTGGATAAAAAGAGAAGAAGAAAAATTAGTGTTTTAGATTATGCAGATTCCTTAACCAATAATCCTGACGCATGGAGAAAGGTTATGCTTAAAGACAATATTTCTATTACTAAAGCATTCGCTATAGCTGAAAAAGTTGATCGTTTATCTATTAAAAATAGTACTGAATATTATGATAAGACTCATTACAATCTCCTTAACTCTAAAAGTAATTTTAATAAGAACATTTCAAATGATTTTAACAAACCAAAAACCCACAAAAATGTATCTATAGAAAATATCACTAACAAGATGAAAGAAATGAAAATTAGTACTTGCTGGTTTTGTAGCAATGAAGGACATACCAAACGAAACTGTCCTAAATTAAATTCTATATTGGAAAATAACCGCAAGAAGTTTTATGAAAATTATTTAAACCACTAAAAGGGAGTAGAAGCACTCCCATCGTCAAAAAAATTGCTTCAGTCTGCCATCGTCCCAAAACAGTTGACTTAAAAGAAGATGATGATTATGAAGAAATTGCTGATTTCCAAGAAGGTACTACTACGGATTATTACGAAGATTTTGATGATGAGTCGGATGGTTCCAAAGAATTGGATTACTTAGTAAACGTTATAAAGAGAAAGGCAAATCCTAAAGATGAAGAGACTAGTGACCAAAGAGGAAAGAGGGTTCACCGTAGTCTAAGAGATGATCCTAAGCCAATAGTTACTCCAGGTTTACGAAAACAAAAAGAAAATAAATTAAGGGGAACATCGCGACCAGTCAAAAAGCCAACAACTCAATTACATCCTTCGATTATGGCTCAACCCAGAATAGAGAAAGAAAAGAGGATTGAGAAAGAGCTAAGAGATAAGGAAAGAGCTAGTACTAGTACTTCTGTGGAAAATAATAAAAATAGTATTGTTAATATTATTAATGAAGAAACTTCTCAGGAAGGAAATAATTCTAAACAAACTTTAAATAAATTAATTCAAGAAAAATCATCAGAAAAGTCAACTGAAATTATGCCAACTAGAATTCCAAAAAGAATACAAATGCAAACTGATTGTGATAGTTATGACGTGATCAAAGATTTAAACTCCAGCAATTGCAATATTACATTTGGACAATTATTGGACGTTGCTCCAAAGATACGGTCTCAAGTATCACAAGGACTTAAATTAGAAAAGAATAATACTAAAATTTCAGGTGCAGTGGATAATATGTGTGCTACTACAATAATAACGAACAATATAGATCATACATATAAAAGTAAACATCATGAACCACAAGAAGATGATATTGCTATGGTTGATGTAATAGTAGATGGAGTTCGTGGTAAGGCTTTAATAGATTCATGTAGCAACTTAAGTATTATCACAAAGCAATTTTTAGATAAATTACCTTATCAGTATGAACCTATAGGAGTTAGTGCAGGACGAATACGTTTAGCAACAATGAATGATGATTACTCAGAAGATGTGTTAATCAAAGTTCCCGTAAAAATTAATGAACTAGAACTACTTGTTACGTGTAGAATTATAGACAAGGAGGATCCATTCTATGATATATTAATCAACCTCAAAACTCAAATTGATAACCAGTTATTTATTCATCCAATTAGATATAGTCTTTGTCGATTTAATGATCAAGGTTTAATTGAAGAAATTGCACCTATTAATAATGAATATTATGACGAAGAAAAATTATTATGTGTAATCAAGGCATTGAATCACCAAGAAGCTAAGCAACAATTGAAAACGATTGAAGGATTACCACCCATAAAATATATATATGACACAGTTTTTCAAAGTACAATTAATTCAAATTATAGAGAAGCTATTACTAAATTACTTGAAGAATATATTGATATAATTGCAACTTCTTCTGAAGAATTAACACCTTCAGATTTATCACCACACAAAATTATTCTTAAGGAAGGAGTTAAACCTATTAAACAAAAATTTTATCGACTTAGTAAATTAAAAACAGATATCTTAAAAGAAGAATTAACCAAACTCATATATAAACGATTAATTGAACCTTCATGTTCAGAATGGTCATCACCAGTAGTACTTGTGCCTAAAAAGAACGGTAAATGGCGCCTGTGTATTGACTATAGGAAAGTAAATGAAGCAACTAAGAAGGATTCTTATTCTTTACCAAATATTGAGGAAATTTTTGATAGCTTAGATGGAGCAAAAATCTTCTCAACATTAGATCTTTATTCCGGTTATCATCAAATATTAATGGATGATGATAGTGTTGAAATCACTACCTTTACAACTAAGTTCGGAAACTACCAATTCAAGGTAATGCCCTTCGGTTTAACAGGTGCTCCAGCTACATTCCAAAGAGAAATGAACCGTATACTATTTCCCTTAATAGGAAAATGCGTATATAACTTTATCGATGATATTTTAATCTACTCAAGAACTGAAGAAGAACACCTAGAACATCTTAAACAAGTCTTAGAAATATTCAAGGAACATAAGTTAAAAATCAATATCGAAAAGTGTTCTTTCATGCAAACTGAAGTAGAAGTACTTGGACATAAAGTATCCTCAGAAGGTTTAAGTCCATTGGAAAACAAAGTTGAAGCTATTAAAGAATGGAAGGCTCCCTCTAACATTCATGAACTTCGATCATTTTTAGGAGCCATTGGATATTATAGAAATTTTATTAAGGACTTTGCAAAAGTTACTGCTCCTCTCTGCACTCTATTAAGAAAAGGTATTAAGTTTGAATGGAAAAAGGAACAAGAAGAAAGTTTTAAAATTCTTAAGGAAAGATTAATCAATGCCCCAATATTAAGATTTCCTAGATTTGATAGAGAATTTATTATAAGAACAGATGCTTCCTATGATGGAATAGGCGGTGTGCTTTTACAAAAGGATGATGAAACTGGAAAGGAGCATCCGGTTCATTATATTAGTAGAAGTTTATCTAAATCGGAAAAGAATTATGGAATTACGGATCTAGAAGGTGCTGCTCTAATTTACTGTATTAATAAATTAAAATCTTATATTATGGGAAATCCTAAGCAAACTATAGTATATACAGATCATAGACCATTAATCGGATTACTTAAAAGTAAGGAACCACAAAATTCTCGTCATACTAGATGGTGTTTGACTGTCAGTATGTTAGGAATTGATTTACGATATGAAACTGGAAAGAATAATGTTGTCGCAGATGCTTTATCAAGAATGAAAAATGAAAAAGAAAAAGTTGTCTTAACAACACAAATTATCAAGGAACAAGATGAAAACCTGCTTTCAAGAACCATTAAGGAATTTATTGAAGAAAAATTTACGACAATTGATGGTGTGGACTACTTTGTTGATGGCAATAATTATAGAAAATTAGTTACAGATACAAAAGAAAAACTTCAATTAATTTTTCAAGCACACAGTATAGGACACGAAGGATATTACAAGACATACCAACGTATGAAAATGAGCTACTATTGGAACAATATGGTTAATGACATTAAGCGAATTATAGGTAAATGTGAGAAATGTCAATTAAATAAATCTCAACCATACCCTGAACCAACAGAAGATAAACCAACTGAAGTGGAAGGACCATTTACACACTTAGGATTGGACATTATAGGACCTCTAAGTAAAACCAGAAATAATAATCAATATATAATCGTTGTGGTTGATTATTTTACTAAATGGGTTGAGGCAGAGCCCACTGAAAATGTTACTTCTCAGGATGTGATAAAATTTTTAATTAATGTATTTGCTCGACACGGTGTACCTCAAATTATCACTACTGATAATGGAACACAATTTACATCAGATATGACAAAAATCTTCCTTGATTTATATGATGTATATGTTAAATTTATCACTCCATATCATCCTGAAAGCAATGGTTTAGTTGAGAATCGTAATAAAGAAATTGGAAAATTATTACGATTACTAGGAAAACAACACAAAGAGTGGGATGAAATTTTACCATCTGCACTTTGGGCTTTAAGAACTACTAAAAACTCAATTACCAACCATTCAAGCTTTGAATTAGTTTATGGAAGGGAGGACCAACAACCTTTTGACATTGCTGCCAGACCAACTAAGGGTATAAATAAGTCTTCTGACGAAATTCTACTGGAAAAATTTGTATCACACTACCAATGGGTAATGGAGGCCGCGTCTAATATCAAAAATGCTTCGAAGTATTGGGCTACTAGGAGAGAAGAAAAGACCAGTATGAATCAAGCTGAAAGAATAAAACCAGGTGATTTAGTACTAGTAAGAAACTTTAATCGAACTAAATTAGAACCTTACTTTGTTGGACCTATGAAAGTGGTAAAGAAACAATTCAATACAGTCACTTTAGCTGATCCTGCTACTAATATACAAATGAATCGTAATGTTCATTTGAAAAATATTGTCAAGTTTAACTCAGCTTCTACCTAGCTTGAGTCTTAGCGGGGGCATCTTAATACAGAATGAACAAATAATACTAATTGTACTAGAATAATATAAATTATTCTAACCTTATAGATTATTCTATTCTATATAATTGGAACTTTCCAATATTCTTCAAATATTACTAAATAGAAATCTTAAGTTAATAAATCACTAATTAACTTATAATTCCTTTTTGAATTATCGATCCGATTCCATTATAATGTATTAAAAATCTTTAGCCAAGAATATTGTCCTTGCCCACTTAATATATTAATATTATATTTCTTTTGTATTATGTTATATTGAAAATAATCAAATCTATTTAATTAGTTATTAAAATTTTGTTATCAATTTAAATTTATTTTTAATTACTAAATTTAACTAAACCACAATAAAATATTCTGTATAATCTCTTTATTTTTATTTTATATATATTAGTATTAAATTATTATTAAATAATTAATAATTCAATAATATATTACTACTATTTATAACAATAATATTATTAACTAAAATAATAATTCAATTTCAATTTAAATGTTTTATTTATAAAAATAATTAGTAATTAGTTTATTAAAAAAATAGTTAGGCTTTACAAATTTTAATTTGATAAAAAAATATAAATACATGTAATTTTAGTGAAATAAAATATAATCAATAACTTACTTTTATTAAATAAATAATTATATTATTATTTTTCTTTTATAAATTTAAATAAATAAACATTGATTTTAAAACAAATTATTTTTTTTTTATTGTAATTTTATTATTTGTGTTAATTATTATTATATTCCTAAAATTATATGAACCATACCAGATTGATAAAAGATGAAATTTATAATTTAAAATTAATTAATAAACTAAAATTAATAATTTATAATAATAATTTACTAAACTATAAAATTATAAATAATTATTATAAAAAGTTAGTATTTTCAAATAAAATTTTAAGATTAATAAAAGAACAATGTAAATTTAAATAATTAATATAGAAATTAAATTTAAATAATTTTATTATGTAAAATATATTTTATTACATAAATATTTGTTATTATTTGATATAATTAGTAAATAGTTATTTTATTTTAAAGACTTAAAACTAATTCTTTTTTTTTTAAAATAGAAAATAAGACTTTAAATAGAATTAAAATAGTAATACTTTTTCTTTTTTTAATATTTCTAAAAGATATAAATAGTAATTAAATTAGATAGTTAATTATATAGTTTAATCTTAACGAAAATTATAAAAACATGTAATAATTCTTATTTAAAAGAACAACATTTTTGTTAACATTTTTGTTTATCAAAACTTGTTCAATAAATACTTATTTTATCTTATTTAAATTTAAAAGTATTTATTTAATATTATAAATTTAAAATTAAATAAAAATTAATATTTAAAAATTAAATAAAATTTATGTATTAAAATAACTTCATTGTTTCTAATAAATCAATTTTAAAAAGTTTTATAATAAAATATATTTTAATTATCTTAAAATTTATAACTTTGATAAAGAGTTATTAATAAACTAAAGTAAGTTATTAATAATTTCTCATCACGATACTGATATCGTTACATAGGTGAATAAATTATTGGCATCGTAGGTTTTAATGATCATATTTCTTAATCTATTACCATTACTATCTTTTACATAGTAGCTGTATTCAAGATCACAACGTATTTCAGCATAGTCAGCATTCACCATATTTGGTATTTTAGTGATATAGGTATTATCATTATCTAGTGTATAAACAAGATTGAAAGTATCTTTTTCTTTTTGGAAATTGATATAACGTAATTTGTTATTCAAACCTTTACCCTTATCAGGCTCATAATACGTATGATTATTATAATTGAATTGAATACCCTTTTCTGTGAGCTTAAAGCATTCCTGAAAAGCGGAATTGTACAAAGGCTCTCCAACATACAAGTTATCAGGCGCATATATTCTTGTTTCTTCATCATAATTTTCTCGGGTGGAAAGGATTTTCTTCTTTTCCAATTCAGGATACCTTCAATATTCGTTACCTTCCTCATCATTAATAGCCGCATACATGACTTTATTCGTTTCAAATATACATTTTAATATTAGATCGCTTGTGAAAGCATTGTTAAATACATTGACGTCATTCAACAATAATTTTCCCTTGTATTGATTAAACTTTAGATTATTATTATCTATAAGTTCTGAAATTTCATCGTCCATCGGAATTGGTTTGGTTTGATCACTGAAAAAGAGACCAATTTTCTTTTTCCCATTGGAATCCTTAACAGATTTTCCATTTTCATCCATGATTTCATCAATTCGAATACATGACTTTTTGAATTTATCATTAAAAATAAAATTATATTCCCAAACCAAGAGGAAGTCTCGAATAACATCACTCAAGAGTTGAGCGTCGAGCTTAAACTACATAATGATGAGGGAAAAATAATCGAGAAAAAACAAGAACTTCGGTTTATGCTTTCGAAAAAAAATTCCTTATGGGTACTTGCTTGGTATACATACCTTATTCGACCTCAGGATAGGCTTCAAGGTTGGAAGAGAGGGTTACAAACCCAACTTCATCGAGGAAGAAATAGGTTCGATGGATTCATCGTTACTGTTAGAGGATCTTAATAGAAACAAGGTCTCTTTCGTATTTGATTGAAAATGGAAAGATTTTGAATCTTGAGTAGCTCCCAGAAGAGTTTTGAGAGTACTCTTCTGTTTTTAATCAGCAATCAAATAACCAATCACCTCCACGTCGGACTGGTTTTGATTGCGAGATTGAGTTGCTTCCAGGGACTTGTCTCTTTAAAGGACCAATTTACCAGATGAATCTTACGCAATCCGAAGAAGCGGATAAGTAACATCAGCGAAAATTTAGCAAAAGGATTCATCCATCTTCAAAATCACCAGCAGCATACCCAGTACTTTTCCAAAGGAAAAAGGATGGATCTCTACGCTTCTGCGTAGACTATAGAAAGCTAAACGAAGTTACAGTAAAGGATTCATATTATTTACCATTATATAATCTATTCTTCGAACAGGTAAGAGGATCCAATTATTTTACCAAATTGGATCTAAAAGCAGCTTACAACCTCGTACGAATAAGAAAAGGCGATGAATACAAAACCGCTTTTCATACTCGTGGAGGTCAGTAATGAGTATTTGGTACGGCCTTTTGGGCTCACCAATGCTCCAGCTGTTTTTTCAAAGGTTTATAAATTTTGTTTTAAAATGATTTTACTAATAAATTTGTTGTTACTTATTTAGATGATATTCTTTTATATTCTAGGACACTAGAGGAACATAAAGAACATGTTAAAGCCGTGTTGAAAGCTCTAAAGGAAAACCACCTACTTGTGAACCTAGAAAAATGCTTGTTCCACATAAAAGAACTAGAATTCCTAGGTCATGTTATATCCGGAAAGTTCATCAAGACAGATCCAAAGAAGCTAGAAGCAGTTCTATCTTGGCTGGAACCAACAACTGTGAAACAAGTTCAGTCGTTTCTTGGGTTTGGAAATTACTACCGGCCGGTTTATAAAGAATTTTTCATTAATAGCAAGCCCGCTCTTCCAACTAAGAAAGGTATCGATTTGGATTGAAATGAAGAGTGTTAGAAATCTTTCAGACACACTTAAGGAGGCTTATAACTACCGCACCCATACTGCTACTTCCCGATCCTGAGAAGCCCTTCATCTTGGAGACTGATGCTTCATATTATGCTTTAGGGCGCGTATTCTTGTGAAGAGACGAACTAGGAAAATTACATCCAGTAGGATACTACACTCGTTCTTTCACTAAAGCCGAACGTAATTATTCCATTACAGATAAGGAATTACTTGTCATTATCACAGGACTCGAGGAATGGAAACACCTACTTATTGGAGCAAGGGAGCCAATCAAGATCTTCACAGACCATAGAAATCTATTATTTGCTAGCAAACCCCAAAAGATAAGCATGCGCCAAGCGCATTGGCAGGAAATTTTTGTCATATTACAACTACAAAGTTATTTATAGACCAAGATCCACGAACGTATGGGCTGATAGTTTATCAAGGCGTATTCAAACGATCAAGAAATCCAACATGAATCAATCCTCGATCCAAATAAACACTCTTTTTTTTCTGCTTCCTGAACCTCACTAACGACACTTCCTTACTCAATTCAATTAAATTAAATCAAGTGAAGGTTCCAATTTTCGGTCCAATAACTAATGTCTTAAACGGGAAAGAGTCTGAATTAAAGCATGTTCGCAAGTATGACTTGTCCAAATTCTCTCTTAGAAAACAATTTTCTTCATTATAACGGATTGATCTGCGTCCCTGAATCTTTCAGAATGGAAGTTCTCTCCGCATATCATGACTAGGCATCTGCAGGACATCCAGGAATTGGAAAAACAGCCGAACTAATCAGTAGAAATTTTTACTGGCCTGCCTGGATGGAAGATGTTCAAAACTACGGTAAAATCCTGTAAAATATGCTCCAGTATGAAGCTTTCTCGTCATAAACCCTATGGAGAAATGATCCCTCTGGATATTCCGTCCTGTCCTTGGAAAGTTGTGGAGAGAGACTTCATTACTAATGTTCCATCAAGTAAATCTAGAATTCTCGATTATGGTCTCATGCGATAGGCTAACTAAAATGGTTCACCTATACGCCTATTGTAACGAATCCTAAAATTTCAGAAAAAGAAATCTTAGCATTGTGGCTGGAGCTATGACTATGAATCGAACTACTCGGGTTTGATTCACACTCAAAGCAAATTTTAATAATTTTTATTTTCATTTTCTAGATATTTCTTTCTGTAATTTCTTTAAGAATTTTATAGAAATTCTTAATAGTTAAAATTATATTTTATTCTATTTTATTCCTTCTTTTTATTAGTTTCTATTTTTGTGACTAAAATCGGTTTTAAACGAATTTTCCACAATTCTATAATTTTTCAAAATCATGAAAACTGTTTTTCCGAAAAAAGTATAAATAGGTATGAATTTTCACTTGAAAATATTTCTCTTCGTGCTTTTATCGTATTTTAACGTAGTTTATTATTATTAGTAATAAAACATCTTTCTAATAAAACAATTTTTAAATAAATAATTAAATAAATAAAATAATAAATAAAACCAATATTACTAATATTTCAGCACCGACCTTCCTAATCAACAAAGGAATCAAGTGCTCCAATATTAATATTTTGTGTTTACTAATTCTTGTGTTTAGTTTACTTATTCTAAGTGTCCTTTTAGTATTGGAACACCCAGATTTCCGTTACACCTATAAAGTGTTTTATGTTAAAACAGATTATAATAATACAAAAACACTATATTATAAAATAAACTCTTTTATTAAAAATAATTGTTTTATGAAAAAATCTTTATTAAATAGTTCTTATTATGTTATGAACTATTAAATCGTTAAAAATAACAATTACATTCTTTCAATTAAAGAAAATTTACAGTATTTATATTTTTTTTTTAATTATATTCTAATGTATTAAATTAATTTAATTTACATATATTCAATTTAAATATTAATAATAATTAATTTTATAAAATAATAAAATATTTAAACTAAAACTAATTATAGTATAATTTTCTAATTAACTATTTTTTATTATAATTATTTTTTATTATAACTATTTAAATATTTTAACTAATTTAAAATTAAACTAAAAACTATTAATAATATTAAACTATACTATTTAAATAAATAAAAAATTTAACAATAACAGATTTGGCGAATTTTTTGTGACTAAATTTTTTAATTTCATATTTAATAAATATAAATTTAAATAATTTAAGTTCTAATTTATAATTTTAAATTTCAATGATTAATTTAAGGAGAAGTAATTATTTAAAGTATTTAATTCATGTACGTAAATTTGATGTATGATTTTTCGTTTACATAAATTTATTGAAATATGTTTTAATTCATAAATTAATGTAAATTACATAATTTTATTCAAGATATCGTTGCAAAATTTTCATACATAAATTAATGTAATAATGTATTACATAAATTTATTAAAGATATAAAGATATCTTTACAACGCCTTTCCAGGACTTCCTACTGCTAACGAAGCTGCTATTGCTTTCCTTAAAAGTGTTTTCTACCTTCATGGACTACCAACTGAAATTATAACTGACCGTAGTTCTCAGTTCACAAAGCGAACATTGGAAAAAAAATAATGGGTATCCTTTCTATTAAGCATAACACTACTACTACCGGTCATCACACTACTGTAGGACACGTCGAGAGGTTGAATCAGTCCATCGAACAATTCATTAGATGTTTCCTTAGAGTTTACTTACCCTTCTGAAGATTGGTTGGATTGGTTGTATTTAATCGAATTTATTTGCAACAACAGTAAGAATTCATCCACGGGACAACCACCATTCTCAGTATTCAATGGGTTTCTACCTTCATTCTCACCACTCAGCAATTCTGCCATCTCTACATCTGGTAAAAGTTTTACCATATCCCAGACTTTGCTGCGAATGTGAAAAAAAAACTAAAACACGTACTAACGGCTTTCCCAAGAACTCTACAAGAACTACGCTGATTCTAAAAGAAGTTTCCCTCCATCCTTCAAAGTCGGAGACCTAATTTGGGTGAAAAGACCTTCCAATTATATTCCAATCAAACTCCTCAACAAAATTATGTGGGAGGAAATACGGACCTTTCGAAATTATGGAGGCCTTAAAATTTAATAATTACCGACCAAATCTTTCAAATTCCCCTTTTTCCACGTAAATTTGATATTTTTAATATTTGTGAATTAGGACCCCTTTACTAAACGGAACAAGTCTCTCTCTGGATAGAGATCACTCTCCAGAAATTTATTCAATTTTAAATTGCAGAATTAATCCAGAAAATCACAATTGTGAATATTTAGTATCTTACATAGAGGCCTGGGTTTTCGAATAAATGGGTGGATTCCTCGATTATAGACGAAGACGGCTATTATTCTGAAATACTAGCTCACTTGAATAATATCTCCAACAATTCTCCTATATAAACTTGGGCTTGAAGGGGTTAGTGTAATGTATGTCTCATAATTAAAATCAAAAATCTTTTTCTTTAACCATGCGCCACATATTATAATATACACGCCACTACAATAAAATAAATGGACAAAATAGATTATTTCAGCCATTAGTATTTTTACATTATAGTCCAAAAAAAAATATTTAAAATGAATTCTTATAAAAATAAATAATATTTCAAAGAATTAGAAATTTCTCTTTTTCTTTTTTTCCAACTTTACTTCTATACAAAAAGATCAACTTTGAGAAGTCTACATATTAGAAATAGATAAAACTATACATTAATACTACTTAATATAAAGAAGATAAAGAATTAAATAAGAAACTATTTAAAATCATCCTAACTTTGTGCTACTTTTAACTCCCTTTTTTATGATGTCCTCATCTTTTTTTTTTTTTTTTTTACTGAATTATTTATAAATATTTCTTTTATTAAAAAAATTTATTAGTAATTTAAGATTTTTTTTAAATACTGCGCAAGGACTTAAAAGGTGTAAAATGATCAATTAATTATTTATATATTATTTTTTAATCTTTATAATAATTATTTTTTAATTATTTTTAATTTTAATAGTTATATTTTAAATTATTATCTTTATACATCTTTTAAATTATTAATACTTATTTATATATATATAAAATTATTATTAATTATATATTATAGAACATTTAAAATGTATGATAAAATATTTTATTTTTTTAAAGCTTTAATTCTAATGAATATTAATTATTATATAATGTATATTTATTATATATATGTATATAAATATTTTTCTTTTTTTTAAAAAAACTTAATTTTAAATTTATTTATTTATTATAGTTTTATTTATTTATTTTTATTTATTTATTTATTTATTTAAATTATATATATTATTTATTTGTTTTATTATTAATTTATTTATTTATTAACTTTAAATTTTTTTTTTGCGAAATGAAACTTTTTATGTAAAATGAAACTTTCCGAAATGAAATTTTTCGAAATGCACCTCCCCCATTTATGATATTACATAAATTTATCTTATATCACGTTATTTTTTGATCATTTTATAAATCATCTGATAATTAATCAAGTGATTAATTGATTTATTTTTATGTAATTATTAATAAAATAATTTATTAATAATTAAGGTTTTTATTTTCATTTCATATCATATGGAATAACTTTATTATTATTTATTATTCATTATTCATTCTTATTATTATTAATTATTATTACCAAATTAAATTTTATTTCAAAAATTCAAATTCATGTTTATTCTCCGAATTTTATTTATAATAATATTTAATATTAAATTGAATAATAGTAGGAACAAAGGACAATAATAAAAATTTAAAATAGAACTTTATTAATTATTTAAATTACATTATAAAATTTTTTAATATATATTAATTATTGGAATAATAAATATGGAATAACTTTATTATTATTTATTATTTATTATTCATTAGTATTATTATTAATTATTATTACCAAATTAAATTTTATTTCAAAATTCTAATTCATGTTTATTCTCCGAATTTTATTTATAATAATATTTAAGATTTTTTTTTTCACTTTTAATTAATATATATAAAAATTTATATAAAATAAATACATTTTTATTAACTTTATTTTATATATTTTAATATATTATTATTATCAATAACATTATTATTATTATTATTAGTCATTCTTTGTCACACAAGATTGTAAATGATGCCAAGTGGAGAAAGAAGCAGATGATAATCACAAAAAGATGATATGAATATTAATATAAAATATAATTATAATAATAATTTTAAACAATAAAATAATATTAAAAAAATAAAATATCAAAAATAACGAAACAGCAAAATGAATATCATCCTAATAAATAAATATATTCATATATCATAATAATAATAATAATAATAATAATAATAATAATAATAATAATAATAATAAATAATAATAATAATAATAATATATAATAATAAATAATAATAAATAATAATAATAAATAATAATAATAAATAATAATAATAATAATAATAATAATAATAATAATAATAATAATAATAATAACAATAATAATTGTTAAGAGTCATGAAGTTATGGTTTATAATTATGTCAATTTTATTAATACATTTTATGATAAAGAGTTACTAGCACTTAATTATTCTAAATTAAATGCTTTTATATTAATATATTGTGGCTTATATATTTTCTATAATACAATATGTTTCAATACATTTAAAGATTATTTTATACATTTCACATATTCTAACATTCCCCATTAAACCTAGTTATTCTATAATGAATAAATTGGTTTACTGGTGAATATGTGTATATAAAATTATCCTATTTTACACTATTAACTTGATATTATTAAACTGTTATATATATTTCTATCCTAAATTAGCTTTTAACTTTACATAAATAAAATATTTTTTATAATATATTAATTATTTAATTTAAATATTGCTAAAATAATTTCTTAAATATATTTATAATCTAATAATTTCCCACTAAAACTAAATATTTAATATTATTACACCATTAATATTATATGTATCTAAAACATCTCTTATAGTATATGGTTTATATATTACCATTTATATGATGGAAACCTTTCTCTTGAAGGGTGATATTATATCATCTCAATTTGTATGAATACCTCTTATATATTGGGTTTTACATCATTTTCAATTATAATCCTCTTTATAGATTTAGTGCTAACTTTTATATATTTTCGCTCTGTCGTTTTAGCGATAACTATTAAAATAATTTGTTAATTATATATTGGTGCACTTGATAAATCATAATCTTGGGGTATTAACATTGATTGTATTTATAATTAATTATATTATTCTAGTTATTTAAACTTATTAATAAATAATAAATTGATACATAATTAATTAGAATTCAAATATTTCAGTTAATTTTTTTTTCATGAAAGGTAATTTGTATTAATTTTCACTATTAGGCTATTTTATTTATTTCTAAGATAAATGTTATTTTTAAATAATTAGCTCAAAGACTTTTCTTTAATACTTTATAATTTTTATTTTATTTTACCTACTTCCCCCTAAAATCCAAATTTCTAAAAGGATTTTATATATTTGTATTTTCTCATCATTATAATATTAATTTACATAAGTTTAATAACTTTGAAATATTTTTCAATCAATAAGTATAGTTTGTTGATGAATAAACATCATCCATATATATATAACTCATGGTTATAATAAACATCATCCATTTATATATAACTCATGGCTATATTTATTATTTTATTATACCTTTCATCACGAAGATTTGCAATATGATTATATTGAATTAGCTATTATCTGATCCTATTTCACGCTAGGCTTAATAATACTATTATTATTAGAATGTACCCTAGGAATTACCATTCTATTATATTTCCCTTGAAAATATTTGGGATATTTTATTCTAAATTATTTTGTATGGGATCTCTGACATACAGTCTCCTCCATTATTGTAGTTTATATTAATATATACCCGTTGGATATGTATAAATACGTGTTAAAATAACTATACTTTAAATAATGTATTTTGTTCTTTAATAAGAATCAAACTAATATATGATTGTTTAAATTTTCTTAATTTATATTATTAAAATTTTGTTTTATATATTTATTGGGCAAAATAGTCTATCACATAGTAGATTCCTTCCTGTTTATTAGTAATATAATATGGATATATTATATAACTAAAAGCCAAAAGTTTATTTATTAAAATATCAAATTATAAATTCAATTAAGAGTCTCTAGTATGAAAATATATAATTTTCTTTTTTTTTTATATGTTTATGCGTGTTTTTTTTTTTTTTATTATTAAATAAATATTTTTATATTTTTAGAATTCTATTTAACATGCTGTAACTTCCTTTTATCAACTGTTTTATATTTTACGAGTTTCTTCAATTTTTCAATCATTTTATTAGTTTTCCTAAAATTGACATAATGAGCAGTTTTTATCATAATTTAAAATTCAATTAAAAAAATTTTTTTTTTTTTTTTGACATAATATTGTTACCGGTAAAAGATTCTTTTGCTAATAATCTTTTTTAAGAGTCAGATGAGACTCTTAATCTGTTAAGAGCCATGAATTTATGGTTTATAATTATGTCAATTTTATTAATATATTTTATGATAAAGAGTCACTGGCACTTAATTATTCTAAATTAAATGCTTTTATGCTTTTATATTAATACATTGTGGCTTATACATTATTTATAATACGATATGTTTCAATAATTTAAAGCTTATTTTTCATACATTTAACATATTCTACAACAATAACAACAACAACAACAATAATAATAATAATAATAATAATAATAATAATAATAATAATAATAATAATAATAATAATAATAATAATAATAATAATAATAATAATAATAATAATAATAATAATAATAATAATAATAATAATAATAATAATAATAATAATAATAATAATAATAATAATAATAATAATAATAATAATAATAATAATAATAATAATAATAATAATAATAATAATAATAATAAATAGTTAAATATGGCATCAATATTAAATTTCCCAATTTAAAAGCAAGCAAGAAATGATTATACTTTTTTATTATCTCTAATTTTTTTTTGGGAGTGTTGCATTTCGACATAATTTACATTTGATCATTTACAATATGGCTTGTAAAAATAAATGAATAGGATAGGGTTATATTTTTTTTTTTTTTTTTTTTTTTATAATTTAATTTTATTAACATTTATAGTAAAAAAAAAAAATAATAAAGTAAAATAAAAAATAAAAAAATAAATATTAAAGTAAAAAAAAATAAAAATAAATAAATAATAAAGTAAAATATAAAATAAAAAAATATACTTTATTATTATCTTTATTTTTTTAGGAGTGATGCATTTCGACATAATTTACATTTGATCATTTACAATATGGCTTGTAAAAATAAATGAATAGGATAGGGTTATATTTTTTTTTTTTTTTTTTTTTTTATAATTTAATTTTATTAACATTTATAGTAAAAAAAAAAAAATAATAAAGTAAAATAAAAAATAAAAAAAAATAAATAATAAAGTAAAAAAAATAAAAATAAATAAATAATAAAGTAAAATATAAAATAAAAAAATATACTTTATTATTATTTTTATTTTTTTGGGAGTGATGCATTTCGACATAATTTTTATTTGATCATTTATTCATGAACTACAATGTGGCTTGTCAAAATAAATGAATAGGATAGGGTTAAATTTTTTTTTTTTTTTTTTATAATTTTATTAACATTTATAGTAAAAAAAAAATAAATAATAAAGTAAAATAAAAAATAAAAAAAAATAAATATTAAAGTAAAAAAAATAAAAATAAATAAATAATAAAGTAAAATATAAAATAAAAAAATATACTTTATTATTATCTTTATTTTTTTGGGAGTGATGCATTTCGACATAATTTTTATTTGATCATTTATCCATTGTACTACAATGTGGCTTGTCAAAATAAATGAATAGGATAGGGTTAAATTTTTTTTTTTTTTTTTTATAATTTTATTAACATTTATAGTAAAAAAAAATAAATAATAAAGTAAAATAAAAAATAAAAAAAAATAAATAATAAAGTAAAAAAAATAAAAATAAATAAATAATAAAGTAAAAAAAATAAAAATAAATAAATAATAAAGTAAAATATAAAATAAAAAAATATACTTTATTATTATCTTTATTTTTTTGGGAGTGAGGCATTTCGACATAATTTTTATTTGATCATTTATTCATTGTACTACAATGTGGCTTGTCAAAATAAATGAATAGGATAGGGTTAAATTTTTTTTTTTTTTTTTTATAATTTTATTAACATTTTTAGTAAAAAAAAAAAAATAATAAACTAAAATAAAAAAAATAAATAAATAATAAAGTAAAATAAAAAATAAAAAAAAAATAAATAATAAAGTAAAAAAAAAATAAAAATAAATCAATAATAAAGTAAAATATAAAATAAAAAAATATACTTTATTATTATCTTTATTTTTTTTGGGAGTGTTGCATTTCGACATAATTTTTATTTGATCATTTATTCATGTACTACAATGTGGCTTGTAAAAATAAATGAATAGGATAGGGTTAAATTTTTTTTTCTTTTTTTTATAATTTAATTTTAGTAAAAAAAAATAAATAAAAAAGTAAAATAAAAAAAAAATAAATAATAAAGTAAAATAAAAAAAAAAATAAATAATAAAGTAAAATAAAAAATAAAAAAAAATAAATAATAAAGTAAAAAAAATAAAAATAAATAAATAATAAAGTAAAATATAAAATAAAAAAATATACTTTATTATTATCTTTATTTTTTTGGGGAGTGTTGCATTTCGACATAATTTATGTTTGATCATTTATTCATGTACTACAATATGGCTTGTAAAAATAAATGAATAGGATAGGGTTAAATTTTTTTTTTTTTTTTTTTTTTTTTTTATAATTTAATTTTATTAACATTTATAGTAAAAAAAAAAATAAATAATAAAATAAAAAAAAAAAAAAAAAAAAAAAAAAAAAAAAAAAAAAAAAAAGAAAGAATAAAGTAAAATATAAGATAAAAAAAATAGATTAAAACAAAAAAAAATTAAAAAATAAAACTTTTAATTTAAAATATTTATAATAAATGGATGGTCAATTAGAAATAAGGAAAAACTAGTAAAGAAAAAAACCAAATCATTGTAAACAGAAAATATAAATTTAATTTATGGTATATAATGAATAATACAAAAGTATTCAAATGTACTGAATATGAAACAGTTAAAAAAATGTAAATCATAGATTATTCTAAATGATAATAATAAAGTAATAAACTATGAAAACAAACATATTCATCTAGGAAAAAGAATATGATGCATCTGTTTCAATAGTAAAACATAAAATGAAAAATGAAATTAGAAAAACCTCAATCCCATCTGATATAAATCCAAAGCATATATATAATGAAATATCTGAAGAAATTGGATTGATATGCCCTGAATATAATTCAATTAAATCCCAAATATCAAGATACAAAAAAAAAAAAAAAAAAAACTACCTCCTGATATATCAAAATTTAATGAAATTCCAGATGAATCTGAATATTATATAAACGAAAGAGATGAAAATTTTATGATATTCAAAAATTCTAATATTATAATTTTTCAATCACCATTCCAAACAGAATTGTTTTATTAAATACAACGAAAATATGTTTGCTGATGGTACATTTTATATTGCACCAATATATGGTTATCAAGTGTTTATAACAAAAGTATACGCTCCAGAAATAAATTGTTTTTACGCCACATCACTATCTATATTAAATAATAAAGAACAAGCAACCTATGAATTTGTTATTTGAAGAATTAAAAAGAAGAATTCAAGTAAATATAATAATAATATTATAGTTACACCAAAAATTTTGCATTGTGATTTTGAAAAAGGTAAATCCAATGCTGCCATTAAAATATTTCCTAATATTATTATTAAATATTGTATATGGCATTATAAAAGATCATTAGAAATTCAAAAAAAAAAAAAAAAAAAAAAAAATAAATTATGTTATAATGAAGTTGAAAATAATCATAAAATTCATTTGTTTTATAAATCTATTACAAATTTTCCTTTTATAAATCCTGAATATATATTTGATATTTATATTTATATTAAAATTATATGTCAAATACATAATTATTTCCATTTTTTAAATTCTTTGGAATATTTTTAATAAGACTTAATTATATAAATATGATATTTAATATTGGAATTATTATAACGATATAAACCACATAACAAATAATGCTTCAGAATCTTTTAACAATTACTTAAAAAAAAATTGTTTTACAAAAAACCTTTTTTCTATTTAATTTAAGGAGTTTGAAAAAAAAAAAAAATATTAACAAAAACTGATGAAATCAAGGATTTTTATCTTACAATAATTACAAAAGGAAAATTTAAGGAGTTTGGAAAAAAAAAAGAATATTAACAAAAACTGATGAAGTCAATGATTTAATTAAAAAATACAAAAAAAAAAAAAAAAAAAGGAATCTGCAAATTGATAAATTATTGTAATTGTGTCTAGTGAAAATATCATAAAAATATGAAATTCATTGTGTGTTATTAATAATTTATTATATTAAATAACTTTTATTTTATTACTAATATTTATTATATTTTATAACATTTTATTAAGTATATCTGTATATCTTATATCTATTTTATTAAACTTTATATTTTATTATATGAAAACTTTACCATAAATTAGTATAAATGTAAAATATTTTATATTGTGTAATTGTTTAGCTGTTATATATTTTATTATATGAAAACTTTACCATAAATTAGTATAAATGTAAAATATTTTATATTGTGTAATTGTTTAGCTGTTAATTAACTAATTATTATTACTAAATAAATAAAAATAAATATTAAAAATAATATAATCGCTTCTCCCGAAAAGTTGAAAGTAGAAGAATCGAGTGATATCTCCTTTATATTATTTATTATTATTATTATTATTATTATTATTATTTATTATTATTATTATTATTATTTATTATTATTATTATTATTATTTATTATTATTATTATTATTTATTATTATTATTATTATTATTATTTATTATTATTATTATTATTATTATTACTTTTTTGTTTTACTTTTATATACATATATTATAATATTATTCTAATATATTATATTAATATATTGTATTATTATATATATAATATTTAATAAGAAATAAAAGATAAAATAAATAAAACTAATAATTATGAATAATAAATAATTGAATAATAAATAATAAATAATAAATAATAAGAAGAGTATTTATTAATAAATAATAAATAATAAGAAGAGTATTTATTAATAAATAATAAATAATAAATAATAAGAAGAGTATTTATTAATAAATAATAAATAATAAATAATAAGAAGAGTATTTATTAATAAATAATAAATAATAAATAATAAGAAGAGTATTTATTAATAAATAATAAATAATAAATAATAAGAAGAGTATTTATTAATAAATAATAAATAATAAGAGTATTTATTAATAAATAATAAATAATAAATAATAAGAAGAGTATTTATTAATAAATAATAAATAATAAATAATAAGAAGAGTATTTATTAATAAATAATAAATAATAAAAAGTGTATTTATTAATAAATAATAAATAAATAATAAGAAGAGTATTTATTAATAAATAATAAATAATAAATAATTAATAAATAGTATTTATTAATAAATAATAAATAATAAATAATAAGAAGAGTATTTATTAATAAATAATAAATAATAAGAAGAGTATTTATTAATAAATAATAAATAATAAATAATAAGAAGAGTATTTATTAATAAATAATAAATAATAAATAATAAGAAGAGTATTTATTAATAAATAATAAATAATAAATAATAAGAAGAGTATTTATTAATAAATAATAAATAATAAATAATAAGAAGAGTATTTATTAATAAATAATAAATAATAAGAGTAT
>JACVTC010000085.1:600000-725000 GCA_016946835.1 Neocallimastix lanati (nom. inval.) | reverse complement strand
TCATTATCAAATTAAATTAAGGTAAATTAAAAATTAAATTTGGAGGTTCCAAAATAAAAAATAATAAATACATAATAATAAATACATAAAGATAATAATAATGATAATAAATAAATAAGTAAATAAATAAATAAATAAATAAATAAATAAATAATAAATAAATAAATAAATAAATATAATAATAATAATAATAAATAAATAAATAAATAAATAAATAAATAAATAAATAAATAGATAATTAATAAAAATAAATCCTAATCAACCATTTATGGCTTTCATTTATTAAAATAAATTAAATTTTAAATTAAATTTGAGATGACCATCAAATCTTTTATTTTTTCAAAAAAGGAAATATCATAATACTTATTCATATTGGTCTAACTATAAATTAAATTTATATAAAATTATATTTAATAAAATTTTGTATTTAACTTTTTAATTTAATTTAATTTAATTTAATTTAATTTAATTTTTTTTTTTTTCATTTTTCATTTTTAGCAAGAACTAAAAATGATAAAAAAATAATTATTAAATTTATATATATATATATATATAAAAAAAAACAATTTTTTTTTATGAGACTGGGAAATAATCAGCAAAGAAGACCATTGGACCAATAAACCATTCCCATTAATGTATGGTAGTAAGTATTTAACTTTAATTGCCTTAACTGTTTCGATGTTGAATTGCATGCTCTATCCCTTGGGAAGGTTAATTTAGCAAAATTATTACCATAAAACTAAGAATTGGTATCTTGTTAGGGATCTCCCTGAACTATTTCATTATTTCCCAAATTAATTTTTTTTTTTAGATATTATAAACGTTCAGTCTATTTTGTGATGCCTATCTTAAGATGCCATTATAGTTTAATTATGTAAAATATATAATAAAATAAACAGAATATGAAGGCTATATATAAAAATATAAATGATAATATTATGGAAATTCAAAAAAAAAAATTTTTTTTATTATACCTAAGTTATTTTAAGCTTTTTTTTTTTTAATTAAATTTCTGTTATAATAATTAATTATATATATACTTTTTTTTTTTCTTAAAATATTAGACTTATTAAAATTTAATAATTATTCTCTTTAAAAAATTAAGAGAGAGAAAAGCATTTGAATAATTTTAATTAGATAATATATAATTTGTTATTTAATGTGACTGTTATTATTATTATTATTATTTTTTTTTTACATATATTATTAAATTTTAAATATTTTATATAAAATTTGATTCAAATTTATGTAAAAAAAAACTTATTATAGCATTAGTTTTTGGAAAAGAAAATAGATTTAATTAATCATAATAATTATTATTCTTTATTATTTAATGGACATCTTAGGAAAAGTTCTTTAATGTCTATAGAAGCAAATCAGTAAGCGCTCATTGCTAAAAATAAATAATATCACCCAAAAAACAATTAGAGTATCATTTAATGTATAATTATATCATAATATCTCTTACTTTGATTATATAGATCATGCTAATATCAACTATTATGTATATAAGGTAAAAATAAAAAAAAAAATAAATATAATGCAATTTAATATAAGTATAATAAAATAAATATAATGTAATTCAATGAAAGTATAATAAAATAAATATAATGCAATTTAATGTTAAGTATAATAAAATAAATATAATATATTTCAATGAAAGTATATTAAAGTAAATATAATGCAATTTAATGTAAGTATAATAAAATAAATATAATATATTTCAATGAAAGTGTATTAAAATAAATATAATACAATTTAATGTAAAGTATAATAAAATAAATATAATATATTTCAATGAAAGTATATTAAAGTAAATATAATACAATTTAATATAAGTATAATAAAATAAATATAATATAATGTAATTCAATAAAAGTATATTAAAATAAATATATTGTTATTTAATGTAAATATAATGTAATTATAATATTAATATCATACATTTATTTATTTTAAAGTACTAATCACTTAATCACTATACTAAACAAATAAACCAAAAAAAAAGATGCTATACATTGTATTATATTTATTATATAATAATAATTTAATCATATTCATATTATGGTGATATAATTAGAATTATAAATATAATTTTTTTTTATTTGTAAAAAAAATCTTCAAACGATGACTTGAAATCCAAATGAGTTTCATCAAATTAATATACAGCATCTTATTTTCTATTTCTATTTTATTACTCCATTTTATCTTTATTCTATTCTATATTACTTAACCTATATAATATATACAAATATAACATACCTATATAATATACCTATAGGATATACATATATTATATACATATATATATTATATAAACTAATAATATATTACAACAATTAAAAAGTTAAAACAATATAAAACAGTTAATCATAAGTATGAATAATATATTTTGTATCACATTAAAACTATTAAAAATTTTTTTTTGGTATACAATATTTAGGTTAACTTTATTATTTATTAAAATTTACAATAGTAAATGTTTTTTTAAATATATTTTTTTATTTAAATTGTTTGATTTAATTATATTGAATTATATGGTATCATCTACTTTAATATATTAAGGAACATAGATATGCCTATTTATTTTATATTGTGTTACAAATTAATTATATGAATTGATTTCAATGGATTTTGACCCTTAATTTTCTATTTTTAATGAAATAAACTTTACATAATAATAACAATATATTGTTATAATATATTGCTAGTTTATTTTGGTTTAATTGTGAAAAATAAAAAGAAAAATACAAAGTATGAATAATATAATGTGTAATCCTAATATAGTATTATTGGATTTATTATTAATTAAATTTTGTTATGATAAAACATGTCATTTATTTTAATTAATAAACTTTATCCAATATAATTTTTATATTAAATTCAAGGAGTGTTAACTTTATTTATTATTTTTTTTAAAGCAATCCTTTAATATTTTAGTCATAAAAATGGAAAATATAGATTTATCATTTTTAATTTATTTTTATTTTTATTTTATTATTTTTTAAATTCAATTTTATTTAATTCTATTTATCTATTTATTATTTTTTTTTTGTATATTTTATAATAAATATCTTTACTACAATCCTAACCCAATCCTAATTTTATATATTAGATAAACTTTTAAATATTATGATTAAAATATTAAACTTTATTTTTAACATAAACAAAAAAAAAAGATATTTATTAAAGATAATAATTAAATTTTATTATATTTATCTATCTTTTATTTATTTATTTAATTTATTATTTTTTTTTGTATTATTTTAAATTCAATTTTATTTAATTCTATTTATTTATTTATTTATTTTTTTATATTATTTTATTAAATTAAATGAAATAAAATTACTAATCCTTTGAAATTGTTTGTATTCTATTGAATTAGATTAATATATTATTATAATAAATTACAATTAAGGTTTTATTATTATTGTTACTACTTTTAATTTAAATAAATCTTTTTCATTTATTTGTATATTTATTTTAAATAAATATTAAATAATGTTAATTAAAAATGATGAAATACAAACTCAAAATGAAAAAAAAAAATATGAAATATGAAATAATTTTAAAATTTAATATAAATAGAACAAAATTTCCATTTTATTTTATTTCATTTTTTTCTTTTTAAAATTCAATTTATTATTTAATTTTTGTTTTTTTTTAAATAATAATATTATATTAAAAAAAAAAAGAAAAAATATTTTTTTATAGAATAAATATTTTATTAAAAAAAAAAATATTTATTAAAAGTATAAAAAAATATTTAATAAACAATAAATATTAAATTGTAAAAAAAAAAAAAATAAAGTAAAACTTCCTGGAGAAGAAAATATAATAAAAAACAAAACAAAACAAAAATTAACCAATAATATATATATAGACTTCCTTTTTATTTTTTCTAGAAAAAAATTTTTTATATTCATTAAAATACATTAAAAAACAAAATGAGATCTTACTTAAAAAAAATTAGTATTTTAGCATTAGCCGCTGCTGTTAATGCTGACCTTACAAAGAGAGATCCATACTGGATTAAAATGTCAGATGTAATTCAACAAGTTAGACCTGATTTCTACTTTGGTGTTTCTACTCAAGCTGGTTTCTTTGCTAATCCAAAATATAATGATATTATTTCTACTTACAACTTACAAGGTAAAAAAAAAAGATATAAAATTAGATTCTATTATAGAAATAATAGAAGAAAAAAAATATTTTAAATTAAAAATATGAAAGTAATAGAATAAATAATATTTATAAAATAATATATTTTTTTTAAAAAAAAATTAATAAATATAGAATTAAAAAAAAATTAAATAATAGAATTAAAAAAAAAATAAAAAAAAAAGGTTATTGTAACTATAGATACTAGAAATAGATTATAGAATATTAAATATTTTAATAATATAGTTAAAGACATAGACTAAGTTTATTAAATAGTTATAATATTAATAGCATATAATAATATTAATATATAAATTTATTAAATAGCTATAATAGTCATATATAACGATATTAATATATAAAATTTTTTTCAATTAATTTTTTATATGAATAAAAAATAAAAAAGTTGGTGGTAATGAATGTAAATTCTATACTTTCAACGGTTCTGAAACTTTCAACCCAAAGCCTTGTGATGAAACTGTTGCTTTCGCAAAGAAGTATGGAGCTAAGTTCCGTGGTCACAATCTTTTCTGGCCAGCTTACTCTCCAGTAAATATTTATTTAAAATTTATTATTATATTAATATCATCATTTGCATTTTTAAATTTTTTTTATTTTATTATAGTATATAAGTTTTTTTAAAAATTTATTGTATATTAATACTATTTTGAATTATTTGATTTTTTTTAAAGAAATATTTACTATCAAAATTTTATTATAATAATTATAGTAATTTTTATTGTTTATTTTATTTAAACAAATACAACTGATATATTCATACTTATTGGTATTAATTTATTGTTATATTTTTAAAATAATTATTAGCAATGGTTCCAAGATGCTCATGATGGTAGTGACCCAGAAGCTGTAAAAGAATACATTCTTGACTATGTTGCTAAGGTTTTAGATCATTACAAGGATGAAGAAGATATTATTTACTGGGATGTTATTAATGAATCTGTTACTGACGATTCTACTGCCAAGAACATTAAATTACGTACTGGTTCTGATCATAGTAATGAATTCAAGGGTTGGGATACTTACACAGAAGATATTTTCAAGGTTGCTCGTGAACACACCAACGAAAATGTAAAGTTATTCTATAATGATTACAATGCCGAAGCAAACAATGGTAACTTTGATGGAAAAACTGGTGCTGTTTTCGAATACATCAGATCAATGAGAGAAAAGGGTGTCCCGATTGATGGTGTCGGTTTACAAATGCACGTTTCTTGTACTTGGACTCCAAATTATGAACAACTTACAAAGTTAATTTCACAATATGAAGAAATTGGCGTTGAAGTTCATATTACTGAAATTGATGTTAAAAGAACTGAATGTAAATCTGCTGAAGCTCAAAAAGAAGTTTTCATGAACATCTTCAAAGCTTGTTTCGATCATGAAAACTGTAAGGTCTTCACTGTTTGGGGTTCTTACGATGAAGAATCCTGGGTTGGTGTTGAGAATGAACCAGTTCTTTTCGATGTTGATATGTATCCAAAGGACATTTACTTTGATATGTTGGACTACGTTTTAGAAAAATTACCAGCTGATGCTACCTACCCAGTTCCAACCAATACTGAAAGACCAACTAAGTCAACTTCCGATACTGAAGTTGCTGGTGCTACTTACATTATTAAGCCAGAAAGTTACATGATTGATCCAGCTTGGTCTAACTGGTCTTGGGGTTGGGCTTCTGTTGATATAAATGATGATGGTAGTGTTGTTGCTGTTTTAGAAGAAGATAAATATGGTGCCTTCTCTCTTCACACTGGTAAGAAGTTTGGTGCAGGTAAGATTCACATTGAATTAAAGTCTGACAAGGAAGGTTTCCCAGTTAAAATTATTGTTCACAACATGGATGATGAACAAATTACTCTTGAAACCATTGATAATGCTTACTCTGAAGAACTTAAGGCTTACGATGTTGAAGTTCCAGCTGGTACTTATGATAGAATTTCTATTCAAGATGCATGGGGTAAGGCTCTTGCTATTACTATGAACAATTATTATTATGTTCCTGCTGGTACTGAAACTGATGAACCTGCTCCAACTACTGCCCCAGAAACTCCAGATACTCCAGATACTCCAGATACTCCATCCACTCCAACCACTCCAGCTTCTGATAAGGCTAGCTACGTCGTTAAGCCAGGATCTAGTCAAATTGAATCTCCATGGGCTAACTGGTCTTGGGGTTATGAATCTGTTGATTTTGATGAAGAAGGTAATGTTGTTGCTGTCTTTGAAGAAGAAAAATACGGTGCCTTCTCTGTTCATACCGATAAGGATTTCAATGCTGGTACTATTCATGTTGAATTAAAGTCTGACAAGGCTGGTGCTCCAGTTACTATTGTTGTTCACACTAGTGCTGATGATGAATTCACTACTCTTTACAAGATTGATGATGCCTCTTCTGATGAACTTAAGGCTTACGATGTTGAAGTTCCAGCTCTTGAAGGTGATAATTACAACAGAATTACTATTCAAGATGCTTGGGGTAAGGCTATTACTTTAACTATCAATAACTTCTACTTTACTCCAGCTGAATCAGCTGAACCAACTGAACCAACTGAACCAGTTGCTACCGAAGGTGAGAGATATGATATTGTTAAGGAAGGTAAACTTGATGGTAAATGGCAAAACTGGTCATGGGGTATTGAAAGTACTGAAGTTGATGAAGAAGGTAACTTTGTTAACTACATTACCGCTGGTTCATGGGGTGGTGTCTCCTTCAAGAGAAGTGATGGTGTTGAATTTGGTGCTGGTACCTTATACTTCAAGGCTAAAGTTAACGACACCAGAGCTAATCTTCAAATTTTATTCCACAGCTCCACTGATGATGATGATTATGTTAATATGGGTAACTACAAGGATATTTCTGACAGTGAAATGACTCAATACCAAGTTGAAGTTACTGCTCCAGAAGGTAAGAAGTATGACAGAATTACCATTCAAGATGTTTTCAACCAAGGCATTACTCTTTACCTTAATGATGTTTACTTTGTTGCCGCTCCAAAGACTGAAGAACCAATTGATGAAAACTGTTGGGCTTCTGCTTTAGGTTTCAACTGTTGTAAGACTACTAAGACTGTTGTCTTTGAAGATCAAGATGGTAGTTGGGGTGTTGAAGATGATTTCTGGTGTGGTATCGTTGAAGATAAGGAAGAAACTTGCTGGTCTACTAAGTTAGGTTACCCATGTTGTGAAGTTTCTAATGTCATTTACTCTGTTGATGACAATGGTAGTTGGGGTTATGAAGATGATCACTGGTGTGGTCTTCTTAAGAAGAATGAAGAATGTAAATTTAGTGGCTTAGGTTACACTTGCTGTCCAGACAGTGAAGTTATCTTTGAAGATGATCACAAATGGGGAGCTACCAGTGATGGACAATGGTGTGGTGTTGCTTTTTAAATAGATAAAAATTTGGTAAATTAATAATAAAAAAAATTAAATATATAAATATATCAAATAAATTAAAAAGAATTTATAAAAATAATACCCACCATAAAAAAAAATTAATCTTTGTTTTTAAACAAAGGGATACTATTAAGAAATAATAAAGAAAAGATCAATCACCTATAAAATGTATTTTTTTTTTAATATTATTTTATTTATATTTATTTATTTTTTTATTAGAAAAAAAAATAAATAAAAATAAAAAAATTTAAAAAAAGAATTGAATATTTTTAAATATTATATATATTTAAATAATATTTATTTATATCGTACAAAATATTTTAATTATAAACAAAAAGTTAAAAATTATAAATTATAAATAGTCATAAATATGTTAAAAAATAAATAATAAAAATAAATATAAATAATATAAATATAACATATATTTATTTTTTTTTTGTTTATTTAAGAAATAATAAGATATAAAATGAAATAATAAAAATAAAAATAAAATAAAATGAAATAAAAAAATAAAATAAAAAAAAAAAAATAAAAAAATTAAAAAATAAAAATAAAAATAAAAATAAAAATATAAAAAAAAAAAGATATAATATTATTTAAAAATAATTATTTTTTTATTTTATAAAATTTTTATTATTATTTTTATTTTTATAATAATTTTATATTTTATTTTTTTTTTATTCTTTTATTTTATTTTATTATTTTATTTTATATTATATTTTGTTAATAATAGTAATACAAAAAAACATAGACTTGCACATATGGGTACCCATCTCCCATATGGCCATACAGTTATTAATTAACTGTAAGGTGATGAGTTATTGGCATACTGTATCAGCTTCGCCGCTCTCAATCGTCGTTACACACTGCCCGGAGATGCATTCCTAACGTTCCTACATATATCTCTAATGACCACGAGCATCAGAACGGAACCATTAACTCCTCCCTAGTGGGTGTAATCATTGGCGATTGGAAATTTTACAATCATCAAGGTCTATGCTTCAATTCAAAGCGTAGTATCAGGGATGGGTGAAATAATCATTTGAGGGAAAGCCTTATGGACATCACGTGTGGTCTCATGATATCCCAGGATAGAAACCTCATCCGATTATTTGGTGCCATGCCGAGGATTCGAACCCCGCCCTCTACAGTGACCTGTATCGTCCTAACCGACTGGACCAACATGGCTTAATAATAGTAATAATATTACTATTATTATTCAATTGCTGCTATTGTTATTTTATATGAAGTTTTATTAATGAGGTTATTTATGATAAATATGAATAGGTTATTAGCTGTGTTCAGCATAATGAAATTTACATCTATTTATACTAAAAATGTGGCTTGTTCTAGATTACTTTTAATTAATTACATTATATTATGTTTATATTAAAATTTATATTATTATTATTCTAGATTCATTTAATATATAAATTCACATATTGTAACATTCCCCCTTAAACCTAGTTATTCTATAATGAATAAATTGGTTTACTGGTGAATATGTGAATATAAAGTTTTTCTAGTATATAATATTAACTTGATATTATTAAGCTATTAATTATTTATATTCTAAAATAATCCTTTAATTTTACATGAATAAAATATTTTTACATTTTATTAATTTCTTTAATTCAATTTAAATATTGTTAAAATAATTTCTTAATTATATTTGTAATCAAATAATTTCCCCCTAAAACTAAGTATTTAATATTATTACACCATTAATATTAGATGTATCTAAAACATCTCTTACAATATATGGTTTATATATTACCATTTGTATGATGGAAACCTTTCTCTTGAAGGGTGATATTATACCATCTCAATTTGTGTGAATACCTCTTATATATTGGGTTTTACATCACTTTCAATTATAATCCGCTTTATCGATTAGCGCTAACTTTTATATTATTTTCACTTTGTAGTTTCGAGATTCATATTAGATGAGTTTTGTAAAAACTTCATCGAATTAAGTTTTGTTACATTAAAGTAACTTGCAATCATTATATAAATTATTATTAACCTGTTAAAAATAAATTTATTAAAGTGGTATCTTTGACCTATAGTCTTCAACCTTACTTTTGTTGGATAAAGAGATAGAAACCATTTATTATAATCTCTTTTTATGGGATAAGTAATTAACCTTGTAACAGGGTATACTTTTGTTGGTAAGAGGTAACCAATTTATTATTTTTATTTATCACTCTTTTGTGGGTTTAGTATTAACCTTGCGATTGCTTTTAAATACTTATTATGAAATCTCTTATGAAACTATTTTTTTTTTTTTGTTTTACATAAAATTGTTGATTTCTATATATTGGTGTATTTGATTAATTATAATCTTGGGGTATTAAAATTGATTTCATTTATAATTAATTATGTTATTCTAGCCATTTAGACCTTTAGTAAATAATGTAAATTATATAATATTTTGCTAAGGTTCATAGTTTTAGTTTATTTCTCTTTGTAGGCTAATTTTCGTAAAATTTCTCTTATTGAGCTAATTTTTATTCAGTTTAGTTAGCTTTCATTTTAGCTTTCATTTTAGCTTTCATTAATAATTTACGTTACTATTCCCCCTAAAATCCGAATTTTTAAAGAATTTTATATATTTGGATTTTCTCATTATTAAAATCTTAATGATATAAGTTTAATAATTATAACTTCATGAATATTTTGCAATCAATAAGTATAGCTTGTAGATGGAAAAATCTCATCTGTTTGTATATAACTCTTGGTTATATTTATAATATTATACCATTCATTATGAAGGTTTTTGTTAAATTAATATTAAATTAGTTATTATCTATACCCATTTCACGCTAGGTTTAATAATACTATTATTGTTAGAATGCACCCATTTCACGCTAGGAATTACCATTCAATTATATTTCCCTTAAATATTTGGGATATTATATTTTAAATTATTTTGTATGGGATCTCAGACATATAGTCTCCTCCATTATCGTTATTAATATATATATATATATATGCGTAAGATATGTATAAATACGCATTTGAATAACTATACTTTAAATAATATGCTTTGTGGTTGAGCAAAAATCATTGTTTAATAATGTGTTTGCTTAATATATATATTGTTAAATTGTATTAGATATATTTATGGGGTAGAATAGTCTATTTTAGTTTAGATTTCTTGCATATAAAATAGTATATTAGAGATTAATTAGAGATTAAATATGTTTTCTTTTAATAAATTAATATTTTATTTTTTTTTTAAATTTCATCATATTTGTGTTAATTTTCTTTATCTTCTATCAAACGTTATGGAAGGATAATTCAATTTTATTATTCCTTTTGAAAATTTTATATAAATCGCAAATTGATTTGATCGTTTTATCGTATGTTAGAATAGACAATATTGTATTAAATCATGTTTTATAACTCTTTTCTCTCTTCATTAAATTTATAATATTTGTGTATATGTGAGAGTATGTAATAATATTAGTGGATATTTATATTAACAAAGTAGACATAATAAGTAATTATTATTTATATTTTATAAATATTGAAAGGTTGGCAAAGTATTGGAAATTTTGAGAAATCGTAATATGAGAAAAATTTGTTTCTATTAATGTAAACAACAACAGAGGATTATAATAATTAAAATTATTATAACAAAAATTCCAATACCAATTCCAATCCATAACCAAGGCAATTTTTTGTTATTTTCTTGATCTTGTTCATTATAAAGTTGATCATCATTAATTTTTGTATCGATAGGATCGTAAATACAAGTATCATTTTTATTCTGGTCTGAATTATTAGAAATACAGGCTTTATTGGCTAATCCTATGTTTATATATATTAATGTAATCTTGAACCTCATCAGTAATAATTGGATATTTGGTATTTTTGTGATTTTTACCATTGTAATAACGAATTTCATGACGATTATTTCTTTTTTATTTTCTTCTTTATTTTCTTCTTTTTTATTTCTTCTTTATTTTCTTCTTCTTTATTTTCTTCTTTATTATCTTCTTTATTTTCTTCTTTATTTTCTTCTTTATTATCTTCTTTATTTTCTTCTTTATTTTCTTCTTTTTTATTTTCTTCAATCTTAAAACATTTCAATTTCAGTATTTCAGAATTCTAAAATTTCAAATTTTGAATTTCGAGATCTTAAAAAAAATTTTCTTGACATTGTTTATATCTGGCTGATAGAGAGACGTTGGATCGTGTCCGGCTGAGTAGCATAATTCGGTAGTTAACAAAATAATGAAAACATTATTTTGTTTTCTTGATTAGAGTCAATGAGACTCTTAATCTGTTATTTTATATGAAGTTTTATTAATGAGGTTATTTATGATAAATATGAATAGGTTATTAGCTGTGTTCAGCATAATGAAATTTACATCTATTTATACTAAAAATGTGGCTTGTTCTAGATTACTTTTAATTAATTACATTATATTATGTTTATATTAAAATTTATATTATTATTATTCTAGATTCATTTAATATATAAATTCACATATTGTAACAGCTATCTATCTATATTATATATATATAAATATTATTATAATTATTTTTTTTTATTTTTATTTTTTTATGACATTTCAGAATGATGTCCTTGGTGAAAAAAAATGTTCCTTTGATTTTGGAATATTGGTTTTTTTTTTTTTTATTTTTTTTTTAAAAAAAAAGGTTATCTTTCTTATCCTATGAATTTTCGAAATTTCTAAAAAAGAAAGATATATATATATATATATTTTTTATTTTTATTTTTATTTTTATTTTTTTTTTATTTTTTTTTTATTCACAAGTAACTACTTCTCAATTCTTCTTAATGCATTTAATTGATAATGAAGAATCAAGTTCTAATGAAATGGTCAATAAATTTATAGAAACGGCTAATAAAATTGGTGATAAAGTTCATGCTAGAGTTCCTTGTGATCTTAAAGACTCCGCTTTCCACTGCCCTTATTATATCAAGAAATTTTTTTCATGAAAAGCATGTTGCATTTAATGAAATCAAAAATTTTTCTTTAGGTTCTAATCTTGAAAACCTTGATGATTTTTTTTTAAATTTGCTTCATGAATATAAAAATATAGGTGGTAAAGTCAGGTCAATTAAGTTTTCTATTAAATCCAAACAATTTCATCAGTCTATAGAACTATTTCATCAATCTATAGAACTATTTCATCAGTCTATAGAAACTGTATGTAATGATTTTCGTTAACAAAAATGCTAGGAGTACATGGTTAAAATTAAAGAAGCTATCTGGCCCTATGTACTCTAATTCTATTTTGGCTAGTGTTTTAAAGGACAAGCAGGGTACCTTTTTATTTTCTTATTCGGATCAATTGAATCGATTTGGCTGAACATTACAGTGAACTAGCTTCTGATGTTACTCAACACAGTTTGGATAATGAATACTGGGTAAGTTTATTTGGAACTAATCCTAATAATAATCTTACTTGGGATATTAATGATTCTATTACTATGGAAGAAATTCAAAACACTGTGCTTGAAATGAAAAATAATAAAGCTCCTGGACCCGATGGTATTCCGATTGAATTTTTTAAAGCCTTCTTTAGTAAATCTGATTTATCCGATAATCAAGATGATTCTTCAGATGATCACTACTCTGATTGTGCTAAATGTTTTCTTTCATTATTTAACAAAATCTGGGATGGTGATTTCCCTGAAGAGTGGAATTCGGCTTCTATAATATCAATTCCAAAAAAAGGAGATCTTTCGGATTGCAATAATTATCGTGGTATTTCTCATATTAATGTTGGCTTAAAAAATTATTTCAAAGATTGTTACTAAATAGAATTGCTAAATATGCCCTTGAACATAAATTTGTTAGACCTGAACAATTTGGATTTAGAAATAAAGAAGAATGCATAAGTTTATTATATTTCAATTAGGGAAAATATGTCAAAGAAGAAGAAATTACAAGGAAATTTTACTTAACTTGCTTTTCTTTCTATTTCTACAAAGGGTGAATCTCGCCCTAGTATTTCAATAAATGATGAATCCGGGGAGAGTTTAGTGGACACCACAATATCTATTTTAAAGATGTTACTTCTAGGTTTTATCTCTTTTTTTATTTGTTAGGAAGGGAAAAATTCCTGCATAGTACAATTTGCCGAAATACATAATATTTTTGAGCTTTTTTATTTTTTTTTATTTTTTAAATTTTTTATTTTTAATTTCAAATGTACTTTTCACCTACATGTATTTTTTTTAAAATAAAATTTAATAAAGTTTTGGAAGTGTATTCTCTTTTCTGTCTAAAAAAAAAAAAAAATCTTGCTTTTCTTTGATCTTAAAAAAAGCCTATGATTCAGTGCCTATCTTTAATATTTTGACCAAATTATATAACTATGGAATTAGAGCTAAATGCCATCAGTTTTTAAAGAATCTTTATCTATCTTCTAAAGCTCGTGCTTTTTTTAATGGCAATCTCTCTTAGAAGAATTTTTTTGATTAATCGTGGTGTTAGACAAGGATGCCCTCTATCTCCTATTTTATTCAATTTATTCATTAATGATGTACTGGATAATTGTGATAAGTATGGTATATATTTAAAATCTCAATATTGTTGTGGTGGACTTTTTTGACAATGATATATTGTTTTAGTTTCTCCATCTAAACAAGTTCTTTAAGAAAATTTTGAATATAGTTCATGAATGGGCTATTAAAAATGAAAATGACTTTTGGAATTAATAAGTATGCTACTCCAGTTGTAAAACCGATTAACTTTGTTAAACCGATAAACTATGAAGATCCATCTTTCTTTATTGGAAGTAACAAATTACCTAAAACTGACAACTATACCTATCTTGGTATTCCTTTTGATGAATCTTTATCACTGAAACCTATACAATCCAAATTAAACAGTAATTTAAATGTCAAGTTAAATTTGTACTTTCGATTTCTTATTAATAAATCTATTCCTCTCCCATTGAAGAAATATGTTTTTAATTTCGTTTATTCTTAGTCTTGTTATATATTATGCTCCTCTCTTTGGTTCAAATAAGAGTAGATGCTCTAAAGCTCAAAAAAATTATTAATAGAGGACTTTATTGGAGTTATGGATTTAAATCTCGTAAATTCTTTTGTTAGTCTCTATGATATTTTACTCGTGAATTGAGAATACCCCCTCTTTCAGCTGTCTGTGCTATATCTCAATTACGCTTCTTTAGAAAATGGAAAAATTCATCTTGTATTATTAATCATCTCACTAATAATATTCCTGCTATGTCACATTACTCATGGACTAAAGAATCAAGGACTTTGGATAAGAAATTAAATGGTAAAAAAGAAAAAAAGTGAAATAAAAAAAAAAAAGTTTTATTGGGAAAGAGATGTCTTCAAACCCGCAAAAGCTAAAAAAAAAGATAATTATTTACAAGGAGAATGATTTTGGATTTATTTCAGAAATCAGAAATTTAACATTTCAATATCCTAAGTATCAGTTGGGATTCTTTTGGACTTCTCGAATTAGGTGCGGTTTTAAATTTAACATTAGTAATTTTCATTAAAAGAAGTAATAGTCTCAAGAAGATTGCTCTAAATGTTGCCCTTGTTGTGGTGTTAATGTACCTAGCTTTTCTCACTGGATCTTTTACTTGTAAAGCATTGGAAAAATTACAGAAATAAATCTTTACCTTTTCTAGATGATCTCTTTTTGAAGTTGGCAATGATAATTGAACAAAAAAAAAAAAAAAAAAAAAAAAAAAAAAAAAAAAAAAAAAATCCTTGGATGTTTTCTTTAGATTCAGAAAAAGGATTATGATAATAATATTTATTACTTTATATTGAGTGCTCTTCTTGGTGGGCGTTCAATATATGATAAAAAAAAATTAAAGTTAATGATGTGGAACATAGACAATTAGTTAACAAATATTTTTTAAACAAAGTTCAACTTTGTCAATTGTTTCCGTATTTTGTCCGGGGGGATTGCAGAGTTTTCTAACAAACGTAATACCTTTATTAATTTGTCGATCTTTTAGTTTGATGGATGAAATTGTATTCCGTTGAATCTACCGTTGCCAAAAGCGTTGACGTTGAAAATAATAAGGCATGGATTTTCACCTCCCGGTGAAAGAAACTAATACAGATTCGTTAGGTAACACGAATACTTGAAATTATTACTCACAATAATGGACGTGGTGTTATTATCGAGAAATGAGAAAAGTTAGAGGCTATTGCTTCTAACGCACTTTTATAATTTTATAATATATAATATTTTCATTTCATGTATTTTATTATTTTTTTTTCTTTAAAAATCATGTAATTTTATTATTATTTTAAATTAAATAAAATTTTCTCTAAGTTTAAAAACAAAAAAAAAAAAAAAAAAAAAAAAAAAGATGATCTCTTATTAGAACACATTATATCTCATATGCATTTTAAAGTTAGAAAATCCCTTCTTTCATTTACATGTTTCTTTTCAAATAAACTTATTCCTATTGTATACAAGAAAAAAAAGTTCTTCAGTCCTTTGTTATCAGTAAAGTAATTTATTATTCTCTTTTACTTGGTTCAAATAAATCTAGAACGGCTAGAATTCAAACATTAATTAATACTGGTCTATTTCGGTGTATTGGTTCCTTCTCTAAAAATGGTAAAACAAATTTAGAAAACAATGACTATATTAGACATAATTCTACTATGCGTACTTATGCTTTATCTCGAGATCTAAGCATCCCTCCTATTGCTGGTATCTGAGCAGCCTTACAGATTAAATCATTTACAAAATGGAGTAAATCAAACTGTATTTTAAAGGTTCTTATTATATGAATAGATTTCAATGGATTTTTGACCCTTAATTTTCTATTTTTAATGAAAAAAAAACTTTACATAATACTAATATATTATTATAATATATTGTTATTTTATTTTTGCTTTTATTAAGAACAAAATAAAAGAAAAAAATATATAAAGTATGAATAATAAAATAATAAAATGTGTAATCCTAATATAGTATTATTGGATTTGAAATAATTTATTATTAATTAAACTTTGTTATGATAAAACATGTCATTTATTTTAATTAATAAACTTTATTCAATATAAATTTTATATTAAGTTCAAGGGGTACAAAGTTTATTTATTATTTTTTTAAAGCTATACTTTAATATTTTAGTCATAAAAATGGAAAATAGATTCATCATTTTTAATTTATTTTTTTTTTATTTTTAATTTATTATTTTTTATTTTATTATTTTTTAAATTCAATTTTATTTAATTCTATTTATTAATTTATTAATTTATTTTATTTTTTTTTATATTATTTTATATTATTTTATTAAATTAAATGAAATAAAATTACTAATCCTGCATTGTATTGAAATAGATATTAAATTACAATAAAAGCTTTATTATTATTGTTACTACTTTTAATTTAAATAAGTCTCTTTTATTTATTTATATATTTATATTATATTTATTTATATATTATTTATTTATATATTTATTTAGTTTCATTAATGATTAAAATTTTATTTAAAATATTTTAATTTAATAATATTAATTAGTGTTAATTAAAAATTATGAAATACAAATTCAAAATGAAAAAAAAATATGAAATAATTTTAAAATTTAATATAAATAGAACAAATTTTCCATTTTATTTTATTTTATTTTTTTCTTTTTATAATTCAATTTATTATTTAATTTTTGTTTTTTTTTTTAAATAGTGATATTATATTTAAAAAAAAGAGAATATATTTTTTTATAGTATAAATATTTTAAAAAAAAAAATATTTATTAAAAGTATAAAAAAATATTTAATAAACAATAAATATTAAATTGTAAAAAAAAAAAAAAAAAATAATAAAGTAAAACTTCCTGGAGAAGAAAATATAATAAAAAACAAAATAAAACAAAACAAAACAAAACAAAAATTAACAAATAAAAATAAATATATAGACTTCCTTTTTTTCTTTTTTTTTTTTTAGAAAAAAAAATTTTTTTAAGTTTCATTAAAATACATTAAAAAACAAAATGAGATCTTACTTAAAAAAAATTAGTATTTTAGCATTAGCTGCTGCTGTTAATGCTGACCTTACAAAGAGAGATCCATACTGGATTAAAATGTCCGATGTAATTCAACAAGTTAGACCTGATTTCTACTTTGGTGTTTCTACAGCCTCTCATTTCTTTGCTAACCCAAAGTACAATGATATTATTTCTACTTACAACTTACAAGGTAAAAAAAAAAAAAAAAAAAAAAAGAAAAAAGATATAAAATTAGATTTTATTATAGAAATAATAAAAGAAAAAAAAATATTTTAACATAAAAATATGGAAGTAATAGAACAAATAATATTTAAAAATTAATATATTTTTTTAAAAAAATTAAAAAAATTAATTATTATAGAATTAAAAAATTTTAAAAAAAAAAATAGTTATAATATTAATAGAATATAACGATATTAATATATAAAATTTTTATATAATTAATTTTTTTATATAAATGAAAAAAATAAAAAAAAGTTGCTGGTAATGAATGTAAATTCTATACTTTTAACGGTTCTCAAACTTTCAACACAAAGCCATGTGATGACACTGTTGCTTTCGCTAAGAAGTATGGAGCTAAGTTCCGTGGTCACAATCTTTTCTGGCCAGCTTACTCTCCAGTAAATATTTAATTTAAAATTTATTATTATATTAATATCTTTTTTTTTTTTTTTAAAAAAAATTTAAATTTATATATTTAATTATGGTATATGAATTTTTTAAAAAATTTTTATTATATATTATTACTATTTTGAATTATTTGATTTTTTTTTTAAAGAAAAATTTACGTATCAACATTTTATTTTAGTAGTTATAGTAATTTTTATTGTTTATTTTATTAAAATAAATACAACTGATATATTCATACTTATTGGTATTAATTTATTGTTATATTTTTAAAAAATTTATTAGCAATGGTTCCAAGATGCTCATGATGGTAGTGACCCAGAAGCAGTTAAAGAGTTCATTCTTGACTATGTTGCTAAGGTTTTAGATCATTACAAGGATGAAGAAGATATTATTTACTGGGATGTTATTAATGAATCTGTTACTGACGATTCTACTGCTAAGAACATCAAGTTACGTACTGGTTCTGATAACAGTAATGAATTCGAAGGTTGGGATACTTACACAGAAGATATTTTCAAGGTTGCTCGTGAACACACCAACGAAAATGTAAAGTTATTCTATAACGATTACAATGCCGAAGCAAACAATGGAAACTTTGATGGAAAAACTGGTGCTGTTTTCGAATACATCAGATCTATGAGAGAAAAGGGTGTCCCAATTGATGGTGTCGGCTTACAAATGCACGTTTCCTGTAATTGGACTCCAAATTATGAACAACTTACAAAGTTAATTTCTCAATATGAAGAAATTGGCGTTGAAGTTCATATTACTGAAATTGATGTTAAAAGAACTCAATGTAAATCTGCTGAAGCTCAAAAAGAAGTTTTCATGAACGTCTTCAAAGCTTGTTTCGATCATGAAAACTGTAAGGTCTTCACTGTTTGGGGTTCCTACGATGAAGAATCCTGGGTTGGTGTTGAAAATGAACCAGTTCTTTTTGATGTTGATATGTATCCAAAGGACATTTACTTTGATATGTTGGACTACGTTTTAGAAAAATTACCAGCTGATGCTACCTACCCAGTTCCAACCAATACTGAAAGACCAACTAAGTCAACTTCCGATACTGAAGTTGCTGGTGCTACTTACATTATTAAGCCAGAAAGTTACATGATTGATCCAGCTTGGTCTAACTGGTCTTGGGGTTGGGCTTCTGTTGATGTAAATGATGATGGTAGTGTTGTTGCTGTTTTAGAAGAAGATAAATATGGTGCCTTCTCTCTTCACACTGGTAAGAAGTTCGGTGCAGGTAAGATTCACGTTGAATTAAAGTCTGACAAGGAAGGTTTCCCAGTTAAAATTATTGTTCACAGTACAGATGATGAACAAATTGTTATTAAGACCATTGATGATGCTTACTCTGAAGAACTTAAGGCTTACGATGTTGAAGTTCCAGCTGGTACTTATGATAGAATTTCTATTCAAGATGCATGGGGTAAGGCTCTTACTATCACTATGAACAATTATTATTATGTTCCTGCTGGTACTGAAACTGATGAACCTGCTCCAACTACTGCCCCAGAAACTCCAGATACTCCATCCACTCCAACCACTCCAGCTTCTGATAAGGCTAGCTACGTCGTTAAGCCAGGATCTAGTCAAATTGAATCTCCATGGGCTAACTGGTCTTGGGGTTATGAATCTGTTGATTTTGATGAAGAAGGTAATGTTGTTGCTGTCTTTGAAGAAGAAAAATACGGTGCCTTCTCTGTTCATACCGATAAGGATTTCAATGCTGGTACTATTCATGTTGAATTAAAGTCTGACAAGGCTGGTGTTCCAGTTACTATTGTTGTTCACACTAGTGCTGATGATGAATTCACTACTCTTTACAAGATTGATGATTCCTCTTCTGATGAACTTAAGGCTTACGATGTTGAAGTTCCAGCTCTTGAAGGTGATAATTACAACAGAATTACTATTCAAGATGCTTGGGGTAAGGCTATTACTTTAACTATCAATAACTTCTACTTCACTCCAGCTGAACCAGCTGAATCAACTGAACCAACTGAACCAGTTGCTACCGAAGGTGATAGATATGATATTGTTAAGGAAGGTAAACTTGATGATAAATGGCAAAACTGGTCATGGGGTTATGAAACTATTGATTTTGATGAAGAAGGTAATGCTGTTGTTGTCTTTGAAGAAGCTAAATACGGTGGCCTCTCTCTTTATACCGATAAGGTTTTCAATGCTGGTACTATTCATGTTGAATTAAAATCTGATAAGGCTGGTGCTCCAGTTACTATTGCTGTTCACACCAGTGCTGATGATGAATTCAATGCTATTTACAAGATTGATGATGCCTCTTCTGATGAACTTAAGGCTTACGATATTGAAGTTCCAGCTATAGAAGGTGATAATTACAACAGAATTACCATTCAAGATGCTTGGGGTAAGGCTATTACTTTAACTATCAATAACTTCTACTTTACTCCAGCTAAATCAACTGAACCAACTGAACCAACTGAACCAGTTGCTACCGAAGGTGAGAGATATGATATTGTTAAGGAAGGTGAACTTGATGGTAAATGGCAAAACTGGTCATGGGGTATTGATAGTACTGAAGTTGATGAAGAAGGTAACTTTGTTAACCACATTACCGCTGGTTCATGGGGTGCTGTCTCCTTCAAGAGAAGTGATGGTGTTGAATTTGGTGCTGGTACCTTATACTTCAAGGCTAAAGTTAACGACACCAGAGCTAATCTTCAAATTTTATTCCACAGCTCCACTGATGATGATGATTATGTTAATGTGGGTAACTACAAGGGTATTTCTATCAGTGAAATGACTCAATACCAAGTTGAAGTTACTGCTCCAGAAGGTAAGAAGTATGACAGAATTACCATTCAAGATGTTTTCAACCAAGGCATTACTCTTTACCTTAATGATGTTTACTTTGTTGCCACTCCAAAGACTGAAGAACCAATTGATGAAAACTGTTGGGCTTCTGCTTTAGGTTTCAACTGTTGTAAGACTACTAAGACTGTTGTCTTTGAAGATCAAGATGGTAGTTGGGGTGTTGAAGATGATTTCTGGTGTGGTATCGTTGAAGATAAGGAAGAAACTTGCTGGTCTGTTAAGTTAGGTTACCCATGTTGTGAAGTTTCTAATGCCATTTACTCTGTTGATGACAATGGTAGTTGGGGTTATGAAAATGATCACTGGTGTGGTCTTCTTAAGAAGAATGAAGAATGTAAATTCAGTAGCTTAGGTTACACTTGCTGTCCAGACAGTGAAGTTATCTTTGAAGATGATCACAAATGGGGAGCTACCAGTGATGGACAATGGTGTGGTGTTGCTTTTTAAATAGATAAAAAATTTGATGAATTAATGAATTAAAAATAAAAAAAAAAATTATATATATAAATATATCAAATAAATAAAAAACAAAAAGAATTTAATTAAAAGTATTTTACCTTTTTTTTTTTTTATTTTTTTTAAAAAAAAAAAAAAAAAAAAAAGCAAAAAGAGAAAAAAAAAATAATACCCACCATTAAAAAAAAATTATTCTTTGTTTTTAAACAAAGGGATACTATTAAGAAATAAAATAAATAATAAAGAAAAGATCCAATCACCTATAAATGTATTTTATTTTATTTTATTTTTTTTTTATATTTTTATTTTTATTTATTTTTTTATTAGAAAAAAAATTTTTTTCTAATAAAAAATTAAAATGAAAATAAAAAGATTAAAAAAAAAAAAAAAGAAAAAAAAAATTAAATATTTTTAAATATTATATATATTTAAATAATATTTATTATAATATTTATTATAATATCATTCAAAATATATTTAATTATAAACAAAAGTTAAAAAAATTATAAATTATATAAATTCACAATTAAAAAGAAAAATAAAAAGAATAAAAAAATAAAATATAAATAAATAAAACAATATATTTATTTTTTTATTTATTTAAGAAGAAATAGTAAATAAAATATAAAATATAAATTAAAAAATAAAAAAATTAAAAATAAAAAATAAAAATAAAAAAATATAAATAATAATAAAAATAAAAAAGATACTACTATATTATTAAAAAATAATTATTTTTTTTTATTTTATAAAATTCTTCTTATATTATTTTTTATTATTATAATAATTTATTTTTTTTTTAATATTTTTAATTTTTAATTTTATTTTATTCATATTTTGTTAATAATAATAATATTAATATTACTATTATTAATTTAATTGTGTCTATATAATAATAATAATAATAATAATATATTATTATTATTATTATTATTATTATAATTTTATGAGAGTAAAATAAATGTTAATATCATAAAAATGGAATGGGGGTTGGAAAAAAAGGGGATGGTTAATGAAGGAAAAAAAAAAAAAATTATTTTAAGTATTTAAAAGTATATAATGTATATAATAATGTATATGTTTTTTTTTTTTATTTTTTAACGATAACAAAAATTGCTTCATCTTTATTAATTAAATAGTTGATAAAATATATGTAATAAAAAATAATAGTTGATAAAATATATGTAATAAAAAAAAAAAAAAGATAAAAGAATAAACAAAAAAAAAAAAAAAAAAAAAGAAAAACATAAAATAAAATAAAATAATGGTATAATGTATTTTAGTTTCATTTAATTAATATCGGTAGGATTTCACAAGGGAATTATTATATTGTAGTGTAATAATTGTTTTTGACTTCACAATGTTAATCGTAATTTTAAGATAAGAAATTATGATCTTCATTGGTTGCGCTAGCCCCGCTTAGCCTGTCTTACTGTTTCTTCAGCATTGACACTCTTGGTAGTAGTAGTAGGATTCGATTTGAACCTATTGAACAAAGACCAACGCCTCACCAATAGCATTAACCACCAAGAATGGGGTATCAGAATAAGCACCTGATTTCATTTGGTACTTAAATAGATCCTTCCAATTCCTTGTACTATTTATTAATACTTTTTTCCCCAAGAAGGAAATTAAACACTTTTTCACACATACTAGAATCAACATACAAATTATTTTCAATACTATTACTAACATTATTAATAATTCTATTACTAATATTATTATAACTATTATTACTATAACTGTTATTACTATTACTATTATTACTATTACTATTTATTACTATTACTATTATCATTATTACTATTAACTATATCATTTGTTAGGTTGCCACGGTTAAAAGCGTTCTACAAGAATAAAATTTTATCAATGACTTTTACTATGAATATGATTGAAAAATGGACAATCAATTAATCAATGATTTATCCATTATTTATTACTTTTACAACATGGAAAAAAAATTAGGACACACTTGATCTATTATTTTTTACAGCTTTAATCAATTCTAGCATCTAATCTATATCCGCTTCTTGCTCTCAATAACCAATAGAAACCATATAAAAGATCAGAATATTCATAACAAAAGTTTTATAAAATCTGATGTTTCTTCGAATCTGTTTTTTGTCATAAAATTCAGCTTTAATAGAATTGATTTTCGTATCTCTTTTCCAATAAAAATTTTTGATTTCTTTATCGTTACTACTTCTTTTCTCTAGTTTTCGTTTAAGAATTCTTCTTTCTTTCATCCATGTATATTTTCTAAATTTTGGAATATTATTAGCTAATAAGGAAATAATACAATTTGAATCTTTCCATTTATCAAAATATTTGACTTGAGACAAAGCACACTTAGCAGACAATGGAGGAATATTTAAATCTTTTGAAATAGAATATACAGTAATAAAAGATTTGGCTTTGTGTAAACCTGCAATTCATCTTATCTTTTTATTAATTAATTTTCTGAGTATTATTTGTTTTCTCTTTATTTGAACCAAGTAAAGGTACAAAGTAAGAGACTTTACTAAACACGTAGGAGTTAATTATAATCTTTTTAAAATGGAATTAGGAATTTTGGAATTTGAAAGAAATTTGCTAACAGAAAAGAGGGCTTTGATGACTTTAGTGTTAAGTAATTTAATAATAGGATTCAACGATAAGCTTTTATCAAATGGTATACTTAAAATAGGTATAATATTTTAGTTATTGGGATTGGTTGACCAGCAAGATGAAAAGTAGGATCTCTTGTATTTTTGAAAAGGAGGTGTGTGTGTCTGATCGAAATTACCATCGTTGCACACTTGTAAATTCCAAAATTCATCATATTATATATAGCTCATTCATTTACCTTCTTAAGCAATTTTTTTTTTAACTTAGTTCTTGACGGTGCGCATAGAACAATATCATCAGCAAAGAGTCCACCACAACACTTTCTTCTTTATTATGAAATCCAAATTACTCTGGTCTAATAAAATTATTTTTTAAGTCTATATTTTCGAAAATTCTTTTGGAGACTATTTTCGAAATGAGTTTTATACCATTATTAATCAGAGAGATACCTCGATAATTGTCACAATCAGATAGATCATTTCCCTTTTTTAGGAATAGATATAATACTTGTTTCATTCCATGTACTAGGAAATTCTTCATTCCAAATTCTAGAGAATATCTTCTGTAAACAATTTAAACCAGAAGCAGAATTATTTACTGAATTTTCGTCATCAGGAGGAATTAAAGCATTATAAAATTCAATAGGATTTCCATCCCGGTCTGAAGCTTTATAATTTGGAGTAGCTAATATTGCTTTTTTTTTTTTTAATTTCTTCTATACTGATTTATATCCCATTCATTATCATATACTTGATTGTACAGTTAGAAAAATTTACTAGACCATTTCTTTAGTAGAAGTAGCTAATTTACTATTTTTGTTCTTTATTGTAGAATTTGAATTTATCTACTTTTGCTGTTGGTTTAAGTTACTTTCAAGCTTTCTTTGGATTATGAAATTTCATATATTCACATCCTGTATTGATCCACTATTGGTATTCAGCTTTCCTATAAATATTACACATATGATGAATAATTTTGCACATTCTATTATATTTTTCAATAATTTCTTCAAATTTATCTAAATTATAAGTAGAACCTCTTCTTTTAATGGATTTATATAATTTCATTTTAAGTTTTTGCAAATTAAATATTTTCTGTGACATATGAAAAAAAGATTTTCTTACCTCTGACATTGACGTAATATTAAGTTCTTTAGCAATATTGAATGTTAGTTGATATAAATTTCTTAGAAACATCATCAACACTAATATCAGTATCCGGAATCACTTCCTCTAATACACTAAAGTAGTTATTGTCAAAAATTGATTCTTTTTTCATTTATACATTTTAATCTATCCCATTTAACTGTCTTTTTAGTTAGAGAGAAAGAATTATCTGAATTATCTAATGAAAAACATTTACCTATTTATTTTATCTTTATTATTATATTTTTTTTATATTCTTATCACTTTATTCATGAATGAAAAATATTCTGGTAATAAATTAAAATAAAAACAATTATGAAATAAATGAATAATAATAATAATAGAAAAAGATAATATTTAGTATTTACAAATAACCATTATTCCTTCTTCTTTTTTTTTTTTTTTTTTTTTTTTTTTTTTTAGAAATTCTTAAAACTGAAATTGAATATGAAAAAATGGAATAATCTTTAAAAAAAATCAATAATGAAATTTCAACACTTTAAATTCTAATTCATACTAAAGCAGAGAGTGTCACCTTACTACGATTATTACTATTATTACTACAATACTAATATACTAATACGTTTACTATTACATTTATTTAATATGAATATTTAATACTAAAATGAAAAAGTATTACTATTACTACTGATACTTTTATTATTATCATATATATTTATATTCTTTTTATATATATATATAGATATATATATATTTTTTTTACACTTAATAATTATAAAATTTAACTACAAACAACTTATGTGAGATCAATTACGATATTATTTATTATAATTTTTTTTATTTAATTTTTTTTTTTTTTTTTTTTTTTTTTTTTTTTTTTTGTAATTTAAATATATTCTATTATTTTTGATAGATTTTAATTGAAATCTTCAATTAAAATAATAAAAATATATTAATACTTGCAAATTTATTATTATAAAAAATTTTTTTTATGAAATAAAAATAATAAATAGAAAATAAATATTTATCGATTAAAAATTTAAAAATAAAATATATAATAATTATGATATTTCAATATTCAAATATTTTGAATATATAACTATTCTCTGTACATGATTATATAAATTATGAAATATAATCTATTATGTATTTCATTTTATTTTATTTCTAATTTTATCTGTTTATAATTTAAAAATACCATATATATTTATGATATTTTCTAATTTAAATAATTTAAATTTATAATTTTTTCTGTACATGATGATATTACGAAAAATGATCTACGATTTAATTTATTTTATTTTATTTCTGATAATAATATAGAATTTTTGATATATAGTTCATTTAATGGGTATAATTTTATGTATTGATTCTATTAATGTACCTTTCGTTTTTAATTAGATTCATTTCTAACAATAATCTTGGCATTACTTTCCATAATGGAATCTTCAAGAATAATGTCTCCAACACTATCAACTGTAATACTTCCCGATTTGGGATTCTTAATAGATAAAACATGTCCATTAATAGTGGCTTCAACTTCTGAATATTCAAATGATAAATCAGTATCTTCCATAGTACAATTTATCATCTTTAAATTCTTACAGTAGCAAAGAGGTTGAGTTCCAATAATCTTACAATTAATTAATGTTAAATTTTCTGAGAACCACGCTAAATATTCTCCTTTAATCGTTGAATTTTTAACCGTGACATTCTTACTATGCCAGAATGCATCTTTAGTATCAAGATATGAATTAGTAATTGTTAAATTCTCCATATATTGGAAGGAATACTTTCCAGTAAATTTAATATTATTAATTTTAACATTATTAGTGTCAAAAAGCATATATACTGAATTAATAGTACTATTATTAATTTCAATATTATCACATTTCCATCCAAATTCTTCTGAATTAATAGTACAATTATTAATTACAGTATTGTGGCATTCTCTTAAACATTTTACTGACTCCACTGTACAAGTATCAATATAACCATCATTAGCATACCAAATTGGAGCTCTGGTTTTATCATCTAAAGTAGAATTCATTAATATATACTTTTGACAATGCCATAAAGGATATCTTAAAGAGAAATTACAAGAATCCACAATAACATTTCTTGATTCCTTTAAGACAGATTCCCCATCCTTTGGACCAGCAAATGTACAATTCTTTACATGAGTATTTTTTGTATTATAGAGAGCTCTTTCTTCATCATAGGTCTGATTTTCTATCACTTCAATAGTTTTAATTTGTGGTTTTTGAACCTTGAATAAATTTGAATTTTGAGAATTTGAATTTTGAGCAACTTCAATCATTTTTATTATTCTTTTAATAATTAAAATTAGTTATTTGTTAATTGAATAGTACTTTTTATATGAAAATATTTTACTAAATTAAATTTATATTTTTTTTTCTAAAAAATTTTTTATTTTGTTTATCTGAAATTTTATCTTTAAAGAAAAATTTTTGGTATTTATACGTTTTTTTTTCTATATATATATATATATTTATCAATATTAAAATTTTATTTTTACATAATTTATTATAAATTAAAGTTTATTAATGTTAATTAGTATATTTTTTTTTTTATTTTTTTTTTTTTTTTTAGAAATAAAGGATCATTGATTGATTTTTAGATTTTTTAATTAATAAATTTAAATTATTAATATCATTAATATTACAGTATATTTAGATTATATTTATTACATATATTATATTTATATATATTATTAATATTTTATACTTTTTTTTTTTATTTTATTTTATTTTATAATAAATAAAAAAATTTTTAGTAAAAAAAAAAAAAAGATTCAATTACTAATCATTTATGTGTGGAATAAATTCCGCAAAAATATATTTTTAATGTTTTATTACAATTTTCATTATGGAAAAGAAGAATATAGAAAGAAATTGAAAAAAAAAAAATAAAAAAAAATTTAAATATAATAATAAATTCATCAATTTAAATAATAAATTGTCTTAATTTATTGCAGTATAATTAACAATTATTATTAATAAATTATTATTAATTAAAGTTTTCTTTCTTTATTTTTTTTTTTTTTTTTTTAAATATTATTTTTAAATTTTCTATAAATTTATTAATATTTTAAATTTCTAATTTTAAAATAATTTAACCTTCTACTAATTAACAAAAAATAAAAAAAAAAAATACTCTGTCAATCACTCCGTTTTTTAATTATTAAAATTATTTTTAAGTATTTTATATTTAATTTTATTTAAATTATTTTTTAGCATTTAAATAAATATCATTCTTTATAATAGATTTTAATTTAAATTTACAATAAACATGAAAATAGTTTTTAACAACTATTTTTATATAAAAAAAATTATATATATATTAATTAATAAAATAAATATCTATTGATAATTTTAAATGCATATATATTCATATTATTTTTTATTAAAATTTAAAATATCTAATATTAATATATCTTACTATTTTTTTTAATAATAATACTAATAATGAAAAATGATCTATAGTAAATTTTTTTTATATTAATTTATAATATAAAAAAACTCAACATTTTTTAAATATAGTTAAGTCAATGGGTATAATTTTATTATATAATAAATCTTATAATATATTTCATATGTTATACTTTAAAAAGATTAATTGGATTCTTTTCTAACAATAATTTTAGCATTACTTTCCATGATAGAATCTTCAAGAATAATGTCTCCAACACTATCAACTGTAATACTTCCCGATTTGGGATTCTTAATAGATAAAACATGTCCATTAATAGTAGCTTCAACTTCTGAATATTCAAAACTCAAATCTGTTCCTTCCATACTACAGTTTATCATCTTTAAATTCTTACAGTAGCAAAGAGGTTGAGTTCCAATAATCTTACAATTAATTAAGGTTAAACCTTCAGAGAACCATGTTAAATATTCTCCTTTAATCGTTGAATTCTTAACTGTGACATTCTTACTATGCCAGAATGCATCTTTAGTATCAAGATATGAATTAGTAATAGTCAAATTTTCCATGTATTGGAATGAATATTTACCACTGAATCTTAAATTATTAATTTTAACATTATTAGTTCCAAAAAGCATATATACTGAATTGATAGTACTATTATTAATTTCAATATCATTACATTTCCATCCAAATTCTTCTGAATTAATAGTACAATTATTTATCACTGTATTATGACATTCTCTTAAACATTTTACAGATTCCACTTTACATGAATCAATATAACCATCATTAGCATACCAAATTGGAGCTCTAGTCTTTTCATCTAAATTAGAATTGATTAAAACATATTTCTGACTATGCCATAAAGGATATCTCAAAGAGAAATTACAAGAATCCACAATAACATTTCTTGATTCCTTTAAAGAAGATTCACCATCTTTTGGACCAGCGAAAGTACAATTCTTTATATGAGTATCTTTTAGATTATAGAGAGCTCTTTCTTCATCATAAGTTTTATTTTCAATCACATTCATTGTTTTCAATTGAGGTTGTTGCACCTTGAAAATATTTTGAGCTTGTAAATTTAAATTATTTTGAGCAATTTCAATCATTTTTATTATTATTATTTTTTTTTAATATGTTAAATATACGTTACGTTGTGAAAATTAATATAAACTTTTTTTTTTACTTTTTTTAAGTTTATTTATTATAAATTATATGTTAATTAGATATATTTTTTAATAAACTCCTTTGAACTTTGAAGAAAAAACGAAGATATTTATACTTTTTTTTTTATTTTATAAAAAAATTTAATAATAATATTATTAATATTAAAAAAAAAAAAAAAAAAAAAAAAAAAAAAAAAAAAAACTATTATTAATTTATAATACTAAATTTTTTGGTATTATTAATAAAAATTAAAAAAAAAATTTTTTTAAATGGATAAATTTTTTCTTTAATAATATAAATTATTACTAATTATTCAAATAAACTTTATTTATAATTATAAATTTTTAATTTAGTAAATAATTAGTTATACTTTTTTATTTTAAAACTAATAAATGGATTGAAGTCCGCATTATAAACTATTGTAAACTATACTTAACAAATAATAAAAACTAAATATATAATATATACTGATTAAAAATAAAATAAAATAAAAGTAAAAATAAAAAATAAATATATATATTAGTAATATCTATTAAAGTTTCTAATTATGTCATGATTACTCATTATGCATATAAAGATATCTTTATTTACTAAAATTCATATTTAAGAGTTACAACCATTAAATCAAAATATGATCTTAATTATTAGTTATTTTATAAATATTCAAATAAAGAACCATCTTTTTATATATAATCATTAGTTAATACGAGGGAATAGTATTTTAAAAATTAGGTTATTACAAAATAATTATTAATTATGGTCATATATTTTTTTTTATTGCTTTTAAATTATACTATTCCCTTCATGTTACCTAATGATTATATATAAAAAGAAGATTCTTTATTTGAATATTTAATAAATGTAAATAAACAGTATAATGAATAATTTTCATATTTATATATTTTTAATATATCAAGTTTATAAATGAAAATAATATTCATGTTAATAATTTTCCCCACTTTTGTAAAATGAAGAATATTTATTAAAAAATCACTCTATTTAATATTAAAAATAATTAGATTCATTATATATAATTATGTTAGAATTGATCATATTTAATAACAATATTGATTGTTTTATTATATATTATATAATTATATATAAATTTAATTATACATTATGAGATCTTTTTTTTTTTTTTTTAAGTATTTTTTTTTTTTTTTTTTTTAATTAGCTATATTATTTTTATTTGTAAGACTTTTTATTTAAACATTTAATTTAATTATATTTAATCTTAAAAAGTGAAAAGATTTAATTAATGTAGAAAAATTCTGAACTACTGTTTCATTTGTTTTAAAACTTAAAGTAAACCTTTAATAAAATATATACTTTTTAAATAGTATTTTTTTTCTTAATATTTATTAATTTATAATTATTATAAATTATTATATTATAAACAAAGCATTAAACATTAATTTTTTTTTTTAAATGAAAAATCAAGTAAATATATATTTATTATATTATTATTTAATTTTTTTCTTTAAAATTGAATTAAATATTATTGAAATTCATTGTTTATTATAATTATTACTATTAACCATCATGTATACATTTAATCATTCTAATTATTATTAATGAAAATTTTCAATAATAAATTTTAAAAAAAAAACAAAATATAAATAATTACCAAAAAAAAAAAAAAATAAAACGTTTTAAAACGTATGAATTAAAAAATGGTGAATTTTTTTAATATATAATTACTAAAAAAAATAAAAATAGTTTGCAATATATATTTATATATTTATTATATATATATTTATAATTAATATATTTAAGTTTTTAATTATATTAAATTGATATAATAATTTTTTTTTTTTTTTTAAATATAGATTATTGATTTATATATTTAAAATTAACTAACCCTAGCCAATCAAAAAACTGAAATTAAAATAAGTCATTTAGTAATTTTTAATGCGCGGGATTTAATCCACTATTAAAGAAAATATAAATATTTTTTCGGATTTATAGATGAATTTAACTTTTAATCCTTTTATTAATATTTTATAAACTTTATCTATTTTTAGCATTTTAGATAAAATTAAAAAAAAAAATATAAATATCTCCATTTTTTCTTTTTTCTATAATATTCATTCTTTATAGCTAATATAAATATTTTTTTATAAGATATTTAAAAAAATAAAATTTTTAGAAAATTAAAATAATTTTAAATTTTTTTATTATTAAAAAAGTATATTATAAAAAAGTATATTATAAAAAAGTTATATTTTAAATAATAAAAATGATTGAAATTGCTCAAAATAATTTAAATTTACAAGCTCAAAATATTTTCAAGGTGCAACAACCTCAATTGAAAACAATGAATGTAATCGAAAATGAAACTTATGATGAAGAAAGAGCTCTCTATAATCTAAAAGATACCCATATAAAGAATTGTACTTTCGCTGGTCCAAAAGATGGTGAATCTTCTTTAAAGGAATCAAGAAATGTTATTGTGGATTCTTGTAATTTTTCTTTAAGATATCCTTTATGGCATAGTCAAAAATATGTTTTAATCAATTCTAATTTAGATGAAAAAACAAGAGCTCCAATTTGGTATGCTAATGATGGTTATATTGATTCTTGTAAGGTGGAATCTGTAAAATGTTTAAGAGAATGTCATAATACAGTGATAAATAATTGTACTATTAATTCAGAAGAATTTGGATGGAAATGTAATGATATTGAAATTAATAATAGTACTATTAATTCGGTATATATGCTTTTTGGCACTAATAATGTTAAAATTAATAATTTAAGATTCAGTGGAAAATATTCATTCCAATATATGGAAAATTTGACTATTACTAATTCCTATCTTGATACTAAAGATGCATTCTGGCATAGTAAGAATGTCACAGTTAAGAATTCAACGATTAAAGGAGAATATTTAACATGGTTCTCTGAAGGTTTAACCTTAATTAATTGTAAGATTATTGGAACTCAACCTCTTTGCTACTGTAAGAATTTAAAGATGATAAATTGTAGTATGGAAGGAACAGATTTATCATTTGAATATTCAGAAGTTGAAGCGACTATTAATGGTCATGTTTTATCTATTAAGAATCCCAAATCGGGAAGTATTACAGTTGATAGTGTTGGAGATATTATTCTTGAAGATTCTATAATGGAAAGTAATGCCAAGATTATCATTAGAAATGAATCTAATTGATTTTATTGAAAATTATATTATTAGATTCATTGAATAATAAAATTATACCCATTAATAGACATATTAAATTATTATTAATGAATCTAAATAATAGTATATATAATTAATTGATGATGGCTTATAAAAGTAGTATTGTTAAATGATAATTTAAATTAGATATTTAATAAACATTGAAAATATATAATAGGATAAAATATGATATTTAAAATTAGAAATCAGAAGTTTTTAAATGTTTAATCTATTAACAAAATGTATTATATTTATATGTTATTTATTTATTTATAAATGATTATATAATTGTAATTTGTTATTTTAATATTTTATTTTTAGTTGTATAAATAAATCTTAATAACTAAATGATTAGATAATAATGAATATAAAAAAATGAAAAAAATAAAATAAATTATAATAAAAATAAAAATTGAATATTTTTATATATGTATATAATGTTTAAATTGAAATAAAGATCTCTTAAAGTATTTAATTCTACTACTTTTTTTTTTTTTTTTCATTTTTTTTATTTTTTTTATAAATGTGATAATATTAATTGTTTAAAACACGAATTCGTCGATGATTTAGAATTTGATTTACTAAATAGAATTAATAATACTTATAGCTCATAAATTATATATATAATAAAAAAAAATTAATATGTAAATCTATTTTTGCTTTTATCAAATAAATCATTTTTTAATTTGGAAACTAATAACTGTTGTTAATATTTAACTTATCAATTTACTTCTATTTTAAATTTTTTTATTATTTTTATTATTTATTATAACCAACATTCATGATTATTAATTAAAATGAAAATTTTAATACAAAGAAATTCTTTAAATATTATAATTTTATAAATAAAGATACAAAATATTAGTTAATATGCCAATATTTTTTATTTTCAAAAAAAAAAAAAAAAAAAAAAAAAAATTATTTATATTATAAGAAAATAAATTCATATAATTTTATTATTTTGTACTATATTAATATATTATTACTTTTTTATTATTTTATTATTTTTTTTTTTTATTTATATTTTTTATAGTATTTAATTATCTAATATTTCATTGAAATTTATAAATATTAATATAATTTAATCTATTTATAATAACTTCTTATTATACGATACGTTTATTTTAAAAAAATATATAACTTCTATAATTTATTTAACAAATATATTTTGAATTAAATTATCATTATATTAGCAATATGTAATTATTATCGAGTGAAACACTTTAAATAATATTATTTTAGTTGAAAATATAAGACAAGATTATAATAGTGATTAAATAGGAATAATTATTAATATATTATAATTTATATATACAATAATTTAGAAAGTGCTATTTAAAATATTTTATTATTTTAAATACTAAGGTATCCAGAAAATAATAAATATATTAAAAAACTCGACTTTTTTTTTAACAAAACAAACATTTAATGTTTTTTTTTTATATTCACATAAAAGATTTATTTTAAAGTATCAAAAAAAAAAAAAAATAAATAAATAAATATTAAAAATCCAACTTTTCTATGTTTTATAAATATTTTTATTAATTTATTAAATTTTATTTTTAATAATCTATACTTTTTCATTTATCTTTCTTGTTTTTTTTTTTTTTTTTTTTTTTTTTTTTTTTATTTTATTTTGTTTTTTAATTAGATATTATTGATTTTATAGATAAAAATTGAAATTATTTTAATGTTAAATATTTTTTAAAAAAAAACATAATTTACATAAAAATTATAAATAACTTATATAATATTATATTAATATTAATGGTTTTAATTAAATAAATAATTGTTATTAATATTTAAATAAGGATATCATATATTTAACTATGGGTATATATTTAAATTAATTGTATTAAATTTGCTAATTATTTAATTAGATTCATTTCTAACAATAATCTTAGCATTGCTTTCCATTATGGAATCTTCAAGAATAATTTCTCCAACACTATCAACTGTAATACTTCCCGATTTGGGATTCTTAATAGATAAAACATGTCCATTAATAGTCGCTTCAACTTCTGAATATTCAAAAGATAAATCTGTTCCTTCCATACTACAATTTATCATCTTTAAATTTTTACAGTAGCAAAGAGGTTGAGTTCCAATAATCTTACAATTAATTAATGTTAAACCTTCAGAGAACCATGCTAAATATTCTCCTTTAATCGTTGAATTCTTAACTGTGACATTCTTACTATGCCAGAATGCATCTTTAGTATCAAGATATGAATTAGTAATAGTTAAATTTTCCATATATTGGAATGAATATTTTCCACTGAATCTTAAATTATTAATTTTAACATTATTAGTGCCAAAAAGCATATATACTGAATTAATAGTACTATTATTAATTTCAATATCATTACATTTCCATCCAAATTCTTCTGAATTAATAGTACAATTATTTATCACTGTATTATGACATTCTCTTAAACATTTTACAGATTCCACTTTACATGAATCAATATAACCATCATTAGCATACCAAATTGGAGCTCTTGTTTTTTCATCTAAATTAGAATTCATTAAAACATATTTTTGACTATGCCATAAAGGATATCTTAAAGAAAAATTACAAGAATCCACAATAACATTTCTTGATTCCTTTAAAGAAGATTCACCATCTCTTGGACCAGCGAAAGTACAATTCTTTATATGAGTATCTTTTACATTATAGAGAGCTCTTTCTTCATCATAAGTTTCGTTTTCGATTACATTCATTGTTTTCAATTGAGGTTGTTGCACCTTGAAAATATTTTGAGTTTGTAAATTTAAATTATTTTGAGCGATTTCAATCATTTTTATTAATTAACTTCCCTTTAAAATTTAACAAAAACTATTACTATAGATTTAAAATTTTTTAAAAATTTTATTTATTAAAGAATAAATAATTTTAAAATTATCTTTGATTTAGTCAATAATCCTTTTATTTTTAAATATATTATAATTAAATATATATTTGAAAAAAAATGAAATTCAAGAAAAAATGAAAGTATTTATACTTTTTTTTTTAAAAAAAAAAAAAAAAAATATATATATATATATATATTAATATTATACAATAATATATAAATAAAGTTTCAATATAAATATAGATAGAAATAATATTATATTAATAAAATCTACTTAACATATCCGAGAAAAAAGTATTAATAATTATTAAAAATGGATTAAAATCCGCATATTAAATAATGAATATAAATTTAACTTAATCTTCTGATTGGATGATTTAATTTAATACTTTCATATATAGATATCAATTTAATATATTATAAAATATAAATTCATATATATTAACCGATAATTAAAATAGAAATCAATTATTTTTGTTATTTAAATTAAATAAATCTGATAAAAATTAAAAATTTTTTTTTTCCTTTTCTTAATATTAATTGAATTATTAAATATTAAAAGATTAGATTAAATTTATATACATTATGACTAATACTTTTTTTAATTGTTAATAATGTTAAAAATAATTGAAATGAAAGAAAGATGAAATTGTTTTTCATAATCTTTCATTTCAATCTTTATCTTTTCTTTTTTTTTTTTTTTGGCTTTATCATTTTATAATTAATGAAAATGAAATATATTTCTTTATATATCAAAATAATTATAATAAATAAATTTCATATTAAATAATTTATAATAATTATATTAGTATATAAAAATGATTAGATGAAAAATTAAACATTTACAAAGTATTATTCAGCTAATAATTATATATTATTATTATAATTTTATTTATTTATTTATTTATTCAAAATTCCTTTTATATATATTATTTTAAATATTTTTAATTTAAATTTTATAATAAGAAATTATAGTTCAAGAAATAAGTAATCAAAAAAAAAAAAAAAAAAAAAAAAAAAAAAGATCACTTCTAAATGTAAATAAAAATATAATAAATACTTATTTCAAGTATTAGAATAAAAAAAATTTTTTTTTATAGTAGTAATAAGTTTACTTTAAAGTGGATTAAATAAAAAAAATTACTATAATAGTAATTAATCTTAAAAAAGGATTTTCTTTAAAGAAAATTTTATTTAAAGGAAATTTTCTTTATTTATATATTTTATAATAATGATTCATTTTAATCATATATGAACAAAACAAAGAAACTATATAAAAATATTAAAATATATAGTATGTTTTTATTTATAATTTAATATATTTTATTATATTCGTAAATACTATTTATTAAACTATTTAACAATGTAATCAAATATATTATATTGATTGAAGATATAAATTAAGATATATTTTATTATCTAATTAGTAGTGAATAGTTAATATGATCTATTAGTATTTTTATAACTAAATCATAATACTTATTTAACAATTGATATTATTTAACTATGTTATATGTTATATTTAATATATTATTCTAATTATGGAATTAAAAAAATATCTTTTTTATATTATATATACATAATGAGTAATTATGACACATTTTTCAGTATTTGTAGTATTTAAATGGTATTTTTTATTTTTAATAAAGTTTTCTGTTTTTTCTTTTTATTATTATTATTATTATTTTTTTTTTTTCATTCTTTTAATTATTATATTTACTGTACTTTTAATATTTCTTTTTGCGGATCTTAATCCATTAATGAATAATTCCTTTCCATCATATATTATAAATAATAAATATATATAATAAATATATTATATAAATAATTAATTATTAATTATTATTATAAATTAAGTTTATGAAAAAAAAAAATTTTTTTTATTATTAATAATAAAGAAGAATTAAGAAATAAATTTATCCATAAAAGTTATTTATAGTATTTAATAAAATAATATTAAATAATAAATAAATAATTTTTATTCTTATATTTTATTTATTTAGTTTTAATGAAAAAAAAATATAAATATCTCTATTTTTTCTTTAAAATTCAATATTCATTCTTCAAAATTTAATAAATTTATTTAAATATAAAGTTTATATTTAATTATTTTATAATAATAATAAATAATTTATTTATTTGAAAAAAGAAAAGTTATTAAAAATGATTGAAATCGCTCAAAATAATTTAAATTTACAAGCTCAAAATATTTTCAAGGTGCAACAACCTCAGTTGAAAACAATGAATGTGATTGAAAATAAAACTTATGATGAAGAAAGAGCTCTCTATAATGTAAAAGATACTCATATAAAGAATTGTACTTTCGCTGGTCCAAGAGATGGTGAATCTTCTTTAAAAGAATCAAGAAATATTATTGTGGATTCTTGTAATTTTTCTTTAAGATATCCTTTATGGCATAGTCAGAAATATGTTTTAATGAATTCTAATTTAGATGAAAAGACTAGAGCTCCAATTTGGTATGCTAATGATGGTTATATTGATTCATGTAAAGTGGAATCTGTAAAATGCTTAAGAGAATGTCATAATACAGTGATTAATAATTGTACTATTAATTCAGAAGAATTTGGATGGAAATGTAATGATATTGAAATTAATAATAGTACTATTAATTCAGTATATATGCTTTTTGGAACAAATAATGTTAAAATTAATAATTTAAGATTCAGTGGAAAATATTCATTCCAATATATGGAAAATTTGACTATTACTAATTCATATCTTGATACTAAAGATGCATTCTGGCATAGTAAGAATGTCACAGTTAAGAATTCAACGATTAAAGGAGAATATTTAGCATGGTTCTCTGAAGGTTTAACATTAATTAATTGTAAGATTATTGGAACTCAACCTCTTTGCTACTGTAAGAATTTAAAGATGATAAATTGTAGTATGGAAGGAACAGATTTGAGTTTTGAATATTCAGAAGTTGAAGCGACTATTAATGGACATGTTTTATCTATTAAGAATCCCAAATCGGGAAGTATTACAGTTGATAGTGTTGGAGATATTATTCTTGAAGATTCTATTATGGAAAGTAATGCAAAAATTATTGTTAGAAATGAATCTAATTAAATAATTAGAAAATTTAATACAATTAATTTAAATATATACCCTTAATTAAATATACGCTATTTTTATTTAAATATTAATAACAACTATTTATTTAATTAAAACTATTAATATTAATATAATTATATATAAGTTATAATTTTTTGTGTAAATTTTGATTTCTTTTTTTTTTTTTAAAAAAAATATTTAACATTAAAATAATTTCAATTTATATCTATAAAATCAATAATATCTAATTAAAAAACAAAAGAAAATAAAATAAAATAAAAAAAAAAAAAAAAAAAAAAAAAAAATATATATATATATATATATATATATATATATGAAAATAAATGAAAATGTATAGATTATTAAAAATAAAGTTTACTAAATTAATAAAAATATTTATATAACATAGAAAAGTTGGATTTTTAATATTTATTTATTTATTTATTATTATTATTATTATTATTATTTTATTTTTTTTTTTATTTTTTTTTGATACTTTAAAATAAATCTTTTATGAGAATATAAAAAAAAAAACATAAAAATGTTTGTTTTGTTAAAAAAAAGTGATTTTTTTAATATTTGTTATTTTCTGGATAGTTTAATGTAAATTTTTTACACATATATAAAAATTACATAAAAGTATTTATTATGTTAAATCAATAAGTATATATAAGTACTTTTAAATAATAAAATATTTTAAATAGCACTATCTAAGTTATTATATATATAAATTATAATATATTAATAATTATTCCCATTTAATTATTATAATAATCTTGTTTTATATTTTCAATTAAAATAATCTTATTAAAAGTGTTTCACTCGATAATTATCTATAATAATTACATATTACTAATAGAATAAATAAATTATAGAAATTACATATTTTTTTAAATTAAACTCATCGTATAATAAAAAATTATTATTAATAAATTAATATATATTAATATTTATAAATTTCAATGTATATTAGAAAATTAAATACTATAAAAAAAGATATAAATAACAAGAAATAATAAAATATAATAAAAAAAACAATAATATAATAATATAGTACAATTTAATAAAATTATATATATAAAAGTTTAATTTTTTTTTTTTTTTTTTTGAAATTAAGAACTATTAACTAATATTTCGTATTTTTATTTATAAAATAATAACATTAAAAGAATTTCTTTATGTTAAAATTTTATTTTAATTTATATTTATGAATATTGGTCATAAATATAAACTAAAATAAAATTTTAAGTTAAATGTTAACAATATTTATTAGTTACCAAATTAAATAATTATTCATTTGTTAAATGCAAATATTTATCTACAAATTAATTTTTTTTTTACTATATATGTAGTTTATGAGCCATAATATTTATATTAATATTATTTAATAAATCAAAATCTAAATCATCTACGAATTTTCTTTATACTATTATCATCTTCTTTGTTAAATTTTTTTTTTTTTTTTTTTTTTTTTTTTTTTTTTTTTTTTTTTTTTAATATTTAATATTCTATTTTATACAAATCTATATTTCATTAAAAAATATTAATTACTATTTATTAATTATTAATTATTAATTATTTATCATTATTTATTATTTATTATTATTTATTATTATTTTTTATTATTATTTATTATTTATCATTAATTATTATTATTTATTGATTATTTATTATATAATATCTATATATAAATTATAACATACAAAAATAATTTATATGCTTTTTTTGTTTTGAAAAATATTTTATTTTTAAGATTAAATATATTTACTAATAAATAATTAAATAAAATATATAATAAATAAATATAACATATTAGATGTCTTATAAGTTTAAATAATTCAATATTATTATAATAATAATAATAATATAATAATATAATAATAATAATAAAAAAAATGCAATATTAAATATTTTTTAAAACTACTTATAAAAAATTATGAATAATTTTATAAAATTATAAAATCATATTTAATTAAAAGTTTTTAATAAACTACAAAAAACATAAATAACAATTATTAATCACTAAATAAATTTATTGAATTTTAGAATTTTAGAATTATTTTACTTTATTGCTATTAAATATGCCCTTGCTTATATTACTAAATAAAACACAGAGTTTTAATTTATATTAGATTATTAATAGTTCAAAAATAAGAAAATTTTATTTCAACTTAAGCATAATATATATTTAAAAGTACATGATTGTTATTTTTATTATAATTTTATTTTATTTTTTTTTATTTGTTTATATTCATTATTATTTAATTGTCTAATTAATAAGTTTTCATTTATACAACTAGTATTTAAAAAATACAATAATAAAAATATCAAATTACAATTATATAATCATTTAGAAATAAATAAATATAATATAAATATAATACATTTTGTTAATAGATTAAACATTTAAAAACTTATGATTTTCTAATTTTAAATATCATATTTTATCTTGTTATATATTTTCAATTTTTATTAAATAGCTAATTTAAATTATCATTTAGCAATACTACTTTTATAAGCCATCATCAATTAATTATATATACTATTATTTAGATTCATTAATAATAATTTAATATGTCTATTAATGGGTATAATTTTATTATTCAATGAATCTAATAATATAATTTTCAATAAAATCAATTAGATTCATTTCTAATGATAATCTTGGCATTACTTTCCATAATAGAATCTTCAAGAATAATGTCTCCAACACTATCAACTGTAATACTTCCCGACTTGGGATTCTTAATAGATAAAACATGTCCATTAATAGTCGCTTCAACTTCTGAATATTCAAAACTCAAATCTGTTCCTTCCATACTACAATTTATCATCTTTAAATTCTTACAGTAGCAAAGAGGTTGAGTTCCAATAATCTTACAATTAATTAATGTTAAACCTTCAGAGAACCATGCTAAATATTCTCCTTTAATCGTTGAATTCTTAACTGTGACATTCTTACTATGCCAGAATGCATCTTTAGTATCAAGATATGAATTAGTAATAGTCAAATTTTCCATATATTGGAATGAATATTTTCCACTGAATCTTAAATTATTAATTTTAACATTATTTGTTCCAAAAAGCATATATACTGAATTAATAGTACTATTATTAATTTCAATATCATTACATTTCCATCCAAATTCTTCTGAATTAATAGTACAATTATTTATCACTGTATTATGACATTCTCTTAAACATTTTACAGATTCCACTTTACATGAATCAATATAACCATCATTAGCATACCAAATTGGAGCTCTAGTCTTTTCATCTAAATTAGAATTCATTAAAACATATTTCTGACTATGCCATAAAGGATATCTTAAAGAAAAATTACAAGAATCCACAATAATATTTCTTGATTCCTTTAAAGAAGATTCACCATCTCTTGGACCAGCGAAAGTACAATTCTTTATATGAGTATCTTTTAGATTATAGAGAGCTCTTTCTTCATCATAAGTTTTATTTTCAATCACATTCATTGTTTTCAACTGAGGTTGTTGCACCTTGAAAATATTTTGAGCTTGTAAATTTAAATTATTTTGAGCGATTTCAATCATTTTTAATAACTTTTCTTTTTTCAAATAAATAAATTATTTATTATTATTATAAAATAATTAAATATAAGCTTTATATTTAAATAAATTTAATAAATTTTGAAGAATGAATTTTGAATTTTAAAGAAAAAATGGAGATATTTATATTTTTTTTTTTTTCATTAAAACTAAATAAATAAAATTTAAGAATAAATATTATTTATTTATTAAATACTATAAATAACTTTCATGGATAAATTTATTTCTTAATTCTTCTTTATTATTAATAATAATAATAAAAAATTTTTTTTCATAAACTTAATTTATAATAATAATTAATAATTAATTAATTATATAATATATTTATTATATATAATATATGATGGAAAAGAATTAATCATTAATGGATTAAGATCCGCAAAAAGAAGTATTAAAAATACAGTAAATATAATAATTAAAAGAATAGAAAAAATAATAATAAAAATAATAATAAAAATAATAATAAAAATAAAAGTAATTTCAAAAAACTTTATAAAAAAAAAAAAAAATCATTTAAATACTAAAAATAATAAAAATTGTATCATAATTACTCATTATGTTTATATAATATAAAAAATAGATATATAAATATTTTTTAATTCCATAATTAGAATAACATATTAAATAAAACAAAATAAAAATAACAATTAATAAGTATTAACAAAAAGACTAATAGATCATATTAATTATGAACTACTAATTAGATAATAAAATATATCTTAATTTATATTAATACAATATATTTGATTACATTTTAAATAGTTTAATCAATAATCTTTACGAATATAATAAAATATATTAAATTAAATTATAATAAAATATTATTAGTATTTTTATATAGTTTTTTTGTTTTGTTCATTATAATTAAAATAAATCGATATTATAAAATATATAAATAAAGAAAATTTCCTTTAAAGAAAATCTAGATTAGTTACTATTATAGTAATTTTTTTATTTAATCCACTTATTATTATTATTAAAAAAATATTTCTTTGTTCTAATGCTAAATATAAATATTTATTTATTATATACATATTTATATTTAGAAGTAATCTTTTTTTTTCTGTTTGTTTATTAAAACTTGAACTACAATTCTAATTATATTATATAAATTTAAAATATTTAAAATAATATAAATAAAAGGTATATTAAATAAATAAATAAAGAGATAATAATTATAAATAATTATTCACTTTAAATTCTGAATAATACTTTGTAAATATGTATAAATTATTCAAAATGAAATTTATTTATTATAATTAATTTGATATAATAAGAAATATATTTCGTTTTTATTGATTATAAAATAGTAAAGCCAAAAAAAAAAAAAAAAGAAGAAAAAGATTGAAATGAAAGATTATGAATGATAGAAACAATTTCATTTCAATTATTTTTAATATTATTAACAATTAAAAAAAAGAATTAGTCATAATGTATATAAATTTAATCTAATCTTTTTAATATTTATTAATTCAATTAATATTAAGAAAAGGAAAAAAAAAATTTTAATTTCTATCAGATTTATTTGACGAAAATAACAAAAATAATTGATTTCTATTTTAATTATCGGTTAATATATATTAATTTATATTTTATAATATATTAAATTGATATCTATATTTAAAGTATTAAATTAAATCACCCAATCAGAAGATTAAGTCAAATTTAGATTAATTATTTAATATGCGGATTTTAATCCATTTTTAATAATTATTAATACTTTTTTTTCGGATGTGTTAAGTAGATTTTATTAATATTAAATTATTTCAATCTATATTTAGATTGAAATATTATTTATATATTATTGTATTATATTTATATATATATATATATATTTTTTTTTTTAAAAAAAAGAAAAAAGTATAAATACTTTCATTTTTTTTTTTTTCTTGAATTTAATTTTTTTTCAAACATATATTTATTTATATATTTAAAAATAAAAGGATTATTGACTAAACCAAAGATAATTTTAAAATTATTTTTTCTTTAAAAAATAAATTTTTTAAAAATTTTAAATCTATATTAACAGTAAAAGTTATAATTTTAAAGTGAAGTAAAGTAATAAAAATGATTGAAATCGCTCAAAATAATTTAAATTTACAAGCTCAAAATATTTTCAAGGTGCAACAACCTCAATTGAAAACAATGAATGTGATTGAAAATGAAACTTATGATGAAGAAAGAGCTCTCTATAATCTAAAAGATACTCATATAAAGAATTGTACTTTCGCTGGTCCAAGAGATGGTGAATCTTCTTTAAAGGAATCAAGAAATGTTATTGTGGATTCTTGTAATTTTTCATTGAGATATCCTTTATGGCATAGTCAGAAATATGTTTTAATGAATTCTAATTTAGATGAAAAGACTAGAGCTCCAATTTGGTATGCTAATGATGGTTATATTGATTCATGTAAAGTGGAATCTGTAAAATGTTTAAGAGAATGTCATAATACAGTGATAAATAATTGTACTATTAATTCAGAAGAATTTGGATGGAAATGTAATGATATTGAAATTAATAATAGTACTATCAATTCAGTATATATGCTTTTTGGAACTAATAATGTTAAAATTAATAATTTAAGATTCAGTGGAAAATATTCATTCCAATATATGGAAAATTTGACTATTACTAATTCATATCTTGATACTAAAGATGCATTCTGGCATAGTAAGAATGTCACAGTTAAGAATTCAACAATTAAAGGAGAATATTTAGCATGGTTCTCCGAAGGTTTAACATTAATTAATTGTAAGATTATTGGAACTCAACCTCTTTGCTACTGTAAGAATTTAAAGATGATAAATTGTAGTATGGAAGGAACAGATTTGAGTTTTGAATATTCAGAAGTTGAAGCGACTATTAATGGACATGTTTTATCTATTAAGAATCCCAAATCGGGAAGTATTACAGTTGATAGTGTTGGAGACATTATTCTTGAAGATTCTATTATGGAAAGTAATGCCAAGATTATCATTAGAAATGAATCTAATTGATTTTATTGAAAATTATATTATTAGATTCATTGAATAATAAAATTATACCCGTTAATAGACATATTCAATTATTATTATAAATGAATCTAAATAAAAATATATATAATTAATTGATGATGGCTTATAAAAGTAATATTGTTAAATGATAATTTAAATTAGCTATTTAATAAACATTGAAAATATATAATAAGATAAAATATGATATTTAAAATTAGAAAATCATAAGTTTTTAAATGTTTAATCTATTAACAAAATGTATTATATTTATATTATATTTATTTATTTCTAAATGATTATATAATTGTAATTTGATGTTTTTATTATTGTATTTTTTAAATACTAGTTGTATAAATGAAAACTTATTAATTAGACAATTAAATAATAATGAATATAAACTAAAAAAAAAATAAAATAAAATTATAATAAAAATGAAAATAAAATACTTTTATTTATATATTATTTAAATTAAAATAGAATTCTCTTATTGTTTATTAAAAACTTATAAAAAATTATGAATAATTTTATAAAATTATAAAATCATACTTAATTATGTAAATATTTTTAAAAAATATTTAATTTTGCACCTTTTTTTTTTTTCTTTTCTTTTCTTATTAATTTATTAATATAATAATATTAAATTATATAATCATATATATTATATTTTACTAGTGAAAATCCAGCTTATAATCCTTATCACCCATCGTTGATCCGAGTTAAAAATGTCAAGAATCCAAATTTCATTAAATTACAATATTATATTCCATATAATTTAAAAGAATCTAATAAAATTATAAAATCATATTTAATTATATAAATATTTTTAAAAAAATATTTAATTTTGCACTTTTTTTTTTTTTTATTAATTTATTAATATAATAATTTTTTTTTTTTTATTAATTTATTAATATAATAATATTAAATTATTTAAGGATGTATATTATATTTTAACAATCTAATAAATTTATAAAAAATTTATTAAATATATTTAATTTTATTATTCATTAGTAAATATAATTAAATATAAAAAATAAAATAAGTTTTCAAATTTATTTCCTTAGTATATTAAAATTTAAATAAAATAGAATTTTAATTATTACAAAAAAAAAAAAAAAAGAGATATAACAAAGAAAATGATAATAGTATAAAGAAAATTCGTTGATGATTTAGATTTTGATTTACTAAATAGAATTAATAATACTTTATTAATAAATATTGTTAACTTTCTCATTTTACCTTTATTTTAAATTTTTTATTTTATTTATATTAAGACAAAAATTCATGAATATTAATTAAAATGAAAATTTTAACATAAAGAAATTCTTTTAATATTATTATTTTATAAATAAAAATACAAAATATTTGTTAATATGATAATATTTTTTACTTTCAAAAAAAAAATTAAATTATTTAAATTATGAGAAAATAAATACATAAAACATTATTATTTTGTACTATATTAATATATTATTGTTTTCAAATCATATTTTATTATTTTTTATTATTTATATCTTTTATAGAATTTAATTTTCTAATAAACATTGAAATTTATAAATATTAAAATAATTTAATCTATTATTAATAATTTTTTATTTTACGATAATTTTAAAAAAGACTTTGATGATATTTTCAACCTTCCAGATAAAGAAGAGTGAATAAATGCTGTAAATGATAAACTTTACAACATGAGAAAGTTAAAACTTATTTAAAATAGCCTAATCTCTACTCTAAGGTATCAATATCGTATCCCACAAATGAATACTCAACTATAAAAGAGTATCTAACGGAAATATCATAAAAAGAAGGGCCCAATTAAGTTGCAAGGGGTTTTTACCCAAAGGTATGGAATCGATTATAGTTTTTACTTTCTCACTAACTTTGAAATTAGATTCCTTGCGTATAATTTTGCGATCGCAGTTCAGAGAAATTACATAGTAGTACAGATTGACATTAATACTGTATACTTAAATACTGAATTGAATGAAGATATTTACATTGAAGTACCAAAGAGACATCCTACGTATAATCATGGAGATTTAAAGTTAAACAAGGCTTTGTATGGACTTAAGCAAGCAGGACGAGAGTGGAATGAAACTTTAAATAATATCGTAATACAAATGAATTTCTGAAGATTAACAAGTAAACCCTGTATTTACGTTAAAGAAAATAATTCAAATGAAGTACAATATATAATAGCTCTGTATGTCGATGATATATTTACTCGCAGATTAGGAAAGAGAAACTATATATGTGAAGGAACAAAATTAAAATGTATTTTAATATATAAGATAAGGGAGATGTCGATTTCATACTTGAAATAAAATTTGAAAAACGCGGCGATAGGTACATTATGCATCAGAAACAGTACATTAAAAATTTTACTAATCAAGTTTAAATTAGTCAACTCTTCCCCTACAAAAAAAAAACTAAAGCCTATAGAAGACCTTGTCTTACGAAAAAGAAGCTGTAATCGAAACTCTATACAGAAGCTGCAATAGGCAACCTTGATATATCTCGCAATTTGCACCAGACCAGATATAATTTTTTTGCAGTAAGCAAATGCAGCAAGAAGAAACAAAAATCCTACTTTAAAGGATTGGGCTAATGTCTCAAAGAATCCTTAAATATCTGAAGTATACAATAAATTATGGAAATAAATTCACAAAGGACAAAAACTTAAGGATATTTGTGGATGCTGACTATGCTGGGGAGATAGACTCGAGAAAATCTACTTCAGGATTTTTAATTATGATTGGTAGTGCATCCACTAGTTGGTACTCGAAACTCCAAAAATGTGTGGCAACCTCTACCGCTGAATCCAAATACTACAGCATAAGCGATTGAACCAAACATTGTTTATGGTATATTAATATCTTTAATGAATTAAACATAAGAATCAATTATGCAATAATCAATGTTGATAATAAAGTTGCAATTTACAATTGTCAGAATTAATCAATAAATCCAAGATCATAGCACATAGATATTAAATATCACCAAGTAAGAGACCTTATAAAGGAAAATAAGATAAAGTTGAAATATATTAAATCAGAAGATGATCTCACTGAAGAGTTTACAAAATATCTAAGTAATACTTTGATGAATAAATTTAGAAACTCCTTACATACAGAAATAAAAAATTATTAGACCAAATCCGACATATTACTAAATAGAAAGTTGGATTTGAGGGGGAGCGCCAAGAGATAATGTATTAATATATTACTCTATAATCAATCAATTATATTTTACTTTTAATCCTTTAAATAAATGGATATGAAAAATTAAAAGAATATGCTTTATATTACATCAATAAAAAAAAAAAAAAAAGGAATAAAAAATTTCAAATAAAAATTAAATGATAAGTCAAATAAAAATTATAATAATTAGTTTCTTGATTAAAAATTTTATTTATTTTATAAAGAATATATCTTCATTTTCAAATTAATTTTTTTTTTATTGATAGATAAACTTCGTTTAAAAATAATTTTGGATGAAATTTTTTTTAGTTTCTTAGTTTTTAAAAAACCTTTATTTAATATTTTGTTTATTAATAACTCTTCCTAGTTATTTTACAATACAATCTAGTTCTTAACAACTACTTCATTATTTTAACTACATATTTATTTCTTTCAAAATTTTTATTCTTTTCTATAATAATTACTAGTTATAAAATTATTTAAATTTAAGAATAGGAAATATTAATTTTATAACAGTTGTATGATTAAAATTGTTATATAAAGTATTTCACACAGATAGTAATAATAATAGAATAAAAAGCTCTTCAATGATAAATAATTATTGAAATTATTATAAGAAATAATAAGATAAATATTAATGTTTTTCATAGTTTTATGCTGTAGTGTGATTTCATCAAAGACTTTTGATCTTTATAAAGCCACAATTATAAATTTATTTCTGATTTTTCTTTTCTTTTTAAGTAATATTTAAATATTAATAAATTTTTGGTTTGTATATAAAAATTATTTTTTTTTTTTAATATTTATTAAAGTTTTTATCTCTCAATAATTTATATTAATATGATATAAAATGTTAATTATGAGTCATTATCTAATATTGAACAAATTTTTTATTAATTTTTATTTAGAAATTTAAAAATTTAAAATATTAAAAAAAAAAAATGAAAAAAAAAAAAATTTTTTTTTCTCTCTTTATATTAAATTATATATATATAAAGTTAAAAGGAGAATGTTGTATTTTGCAATGAGGCTTTGTATAAATTTTAGTGTCTTTCATTTTTTTGTTTTTATAATGTGGCGTATTAATTTACTATTAATTAAATTAATGAAAAGGTTAAACAAATAAACTAAAGAAGATTAAAAAAAATTTTGTCAAAGCATCAATGCTGAAACACTCAGTAAGGTTGTCCAGTAGGGACAATTCTGCCTTTATAAAAAGGAAGTGTGTGTCTACCTCAATATTCCCACTGCTCTTGAGAGGAGGGGGCTAAAACCAAGGATGGAACATACTGGAAATAAAACACAATTTACTTTTCTATAACTTTATATATATATTTAATTTTATTTTGGTTTTAAAATGAATTTTTTATTTTTAAAAGTTTTTTTTTTTAACTATATAAGAATATAAAAATTATTAATAAAAATATAATAATAATAAATTTAATAAAATAATTATTTGATAATAGTTTTTTTTTTTTTTATTTTTATTTTTTAATAGTTTGAATTTTTAATTAAGAATAAATTTTTAACAATTAGTTTAATTATAATTTTATATAATAGAATTATTATATTATATATATATAATAAAATATTTATTTATTTATTTATTCATTTTTATAAATATTTAGTTAAATTTGCTTAATAAAAAATTTATGGCGTTATAATACATTAGAAAAGCCACATAGATAAATGTAATACATTCTATTAATTCACAAACAATAAACAAAATATAAAATTTTTTTTTAGAATTTTAATCTTTATTCAAATGAAGCAGTTGATGAGAAATTAATAATATTTAATAATAAATAATAAAAAGAGTATTTATTAATAAATAATAAATAATAAATAATAAATAATATTTAATATTTAATATTTAATAATAATATTTAATAATAATTTAATATTTAATAATAATATTTAATAATAATTAATCCTTTTTTTTATTTCATGTGTTGAATGAATCTAAATGTATAAATGTTACACAAAAAAAATTAATAAAAAGAAAAAGAAAAATTAAAAAATTTTAAAATTAGAAAAAATTTTAATATATAATAATTCTTTATTTATTTATTTATTTATTTATTATTTATTTATTATTTATTTATTATTTATTATGTATTTATTTATTTATTATTTATTATTTATTTATTTACATATTTATTTATTATTTATTTATTTATTATTTATTTATTTATTTATTTATTATTTATTTATTTATTTATTATGTATATATTTATTTATTTATTTACATATTTATTTATTTATTTCTATTATCGTTATTGCTTCTAAAAATACAAATAATTTTCAAGTTTCATTTTTCATTTTCTTTTTTTTTCAAAAAAAAAAAAAAATTATAACAATAAAATAGCAATTAAATTATTGCTACAAAAAATTTTAATTTGATATTAAAATTAAAAAAAATAAACTAACAAAACAAAACAAAACAAAACAAAAAAAAAAAAAAAAAAAAAAAAAAGAGAAAAAACTAAGAATAAAATATATTTTTTGCTAGACAAAAAATAAAAAACTTAAAACAAATTTGAATCTCAATTATTGAATTTTTTTTTTTTTTTATATTAGGAAATCAATTAAATTTAAAGTAAAATTTATATAAAATGAAATTCCAATCTATTATTGCTTTTATTACAGCTTTAGCTGCACCAATGGCTGTAGTTGCAAAATCTCAGGATTATGCTAGACACATTGAACTTTCTTTACTTTTCTATGAAGCTCAACGTTCTGGTAAACTTCCAGAAAATAATCGTATTTATTGGAGATTCGATAGTCAACTTGATGCTGGTGCAGATAATGGTATATAATAATATTATTATATTTATTACAAAAAAACATATTATTATTTATTTCTATGTAAAATATTTTTATATAAATTAAATTATTTATATATTTTTAGTATATTATTTTATTTTATTTTATTTTATTTTATTTTATTTTATTTTATTTTATTTTATTTTATTTTATTTTATTTTATTTTATTTTATTTTATTTTATTTTATTTTATTTTATTTTATTTTATTTTATTTTATTTTATTTTTATTGTTTTTATGGTTAAAAAAGAAAAAAATATTATATAATATTAATATTAATATGTAATTATTTTTTATAAATTAATAAATATTTAGGTGTTGATCTTACTGGTGGTTGTATGTATATAAATTAATAATTAATTCATAATTATTATTATTATTATTTTTTTTTTTCAGAAGATAATTTTAGTAATAATTTTATTTTATCATATGTTTTATTTTATTTTATTAATACATAAATCTAGATTATGATGCTGGTGATAATGTAAAGTTTAATTTCCCACAAGCAGCTGCTTTAACTTTATTAGCATGGAGTGGTGTTGATTATGCTGATGGTTATAAAAAGGCAGGTCAATGGGATTATTTACTTGACGCTATTCGTTGGGGTGCTGACTATTTTATGAAATGTCACACTGGGTAATTTATTTATTTATTTATTTATTTATTTTATTTTATTTTTTTACCGAAAATTAAAAAAAGTTTTATTTAATTTTGTATTAAATTAATATAAATAATAATATTTTGAATAATAAAATAGTAAGAATGAATTATATTTCCAAGTCGGTGACGGTAAAATTGATCACAGTAAGTTATTCATTATAAAAATAATTATAAATATATAAAATATATCTTATAAAATATAATATATATTAAATTATAAAAAAATCTTTTTTTTTTTATATTATATTACTTTTAAATATTTATATATATTATAGCTGTAAGTAATAAAATAAAAAATTATAAAATATGTAATAAAAAAAATTATTATTTATTAATATTAATAATATAACAATATCAATTATAAATATATGTTTTTAAAAAATAATAATAATAATAATAATAATAATAATAATAATAATAATAATAATAATAATAATAATAATAATAATAATAATAATAATAATAATAATAAATCATTCATTTCATTATGAAGTATTGGTATCCACCAGAATATACCGTCTATGAACATCCATCAATAAAACTTACTACTTCCAAACCAGGTTCTGAAGTAGCTGCTGATACAGCTTCATTCTTAGCTGCTACCTATATTATATTTAAGGATATTGATCCAACATATGCTAAAAAATGTTTACAACATTCAAAAGAAATTTATGAATTTGCTGATAAGTATCGTGGTGATTATTCAAAATCATTTGGTAATTATGTTAATGATTTCTACAAAAATTGGGGTACTATATATGATGAATTAGCTTTTGGAGCTTTATGGCTTTATAGAGCTACCAATGATGAATCTTATTTAGCAAAATATAAGGTTATTGCTGATGCTTCTTATGATAGTCGAGATGAAAATGCTTTTGGTAATTGTAGTGGCCCAATTTCATGGGATGATAAAAGACCAGGTGGTTATATTCTTGGTGCCATGGTTACTGGAGAAGAAAAATACTTAAATAAGGCTATAAGTTATTGTGATACAGTATTAACTCAACCAAAAACTCGTGGTGGTCTTTGGTATAATGATAATCTTTCTAAATGGGGTTCAAATCGTTATGCCTCAAATGCTGCTTCAATGTTAGGTATGTTAGCCAATTATCTTCCAAAGGATCATCCAAAACGTTCTAAATACATTGATTTTGTTAAGAGTCAAACCGATTATATTCTTGGAGATAATCCAGCTAAGGTAAATTATGTTGTTGGTGCAGAAAAGAACTCACCAAAGGCAGTTCACCACCGTGGTGCTTCTGGTACTTATGATTCTCAAGATACTAATGCTAAACCAACTGATCATAATGTTTATACTATCTGGGGTGCTTTAGCAGGTGGTCCAGGTAAGGACGATTCCTATTCCGACACAAGAAAGAATTATGAAATGAATGAAGTTGCTCTTGATTACAATGCTGCTTTCCAAATGAATCTTGCTTTACTTGTCAAAGAAGGTTTAAGCGTTCCAGATCCAGATAGTGTTAAAAATCATGATAGATCTTTCCCTAAGAAGGCTGAAACACCAGATATCAGAGTTAAAGCTGAAAAAGATCATATTAAGATTTCCACTGGTTCTAATATGGTTTGTTCTTCATGGTGTATTGAATTTACTTCCTCTGATCTTAATATTTTACAAGTTCACCATAGTATCCTTTATCAATCTAGTCCAAAGTTTATTATTTGTAATGAACGTGAATCCAATTATTTGGATGGTAATGGTACTGCACAAGATATTCAAGTTGTTGATAAGGTAAAAAGTGGTAATATTAATATTGAAATGGAGGATGTAGTTGTTATGTGTAATGGATGGCATGCTCCACAAAGAAGTCATAAGCCAACCTATAAACCAGAGAATGGTCGTAGATACCAAATTATTAATGGTGGTGGAATTGGTCAAACAAAGCCATTATTTGAGGAAACTGAATGTTGGCCAGGATTTTTATGTGATAATTCCAGCCCATCTATTACTACTTCTCCTATTCAAGAACCAACACCTACTCCAGTCAATAATGATGATAAAAATTGTTTTGGTTATTCATTAGGCTACAAATGTTGTAACAACAATGAAGTCATCTATACCGATGATGATGGAGATTGGGGTTTAATTGGTACTACACCAGAATGGTGTAGTATTGGTGGTGGTAAGAAAGAAGAAGAAGGCGACCATGATAAGGATCAAGAAATGTTTGGTGACTATCCATATTGTAATGGATGTGAATCGAACTATACTGATGAAGATGGTGATTGGTATTTCATTAATGACAATTGGTGTAAGGTAAATGAAAAGAAATGTAACTCACCAACTTGTAAGCCAATTAATGGATACCCTTGTTGTAAGAATTCATCAACTGAAGCTATCTATACTGATGATGATGGTATCTGGGGTGTTGAAGATAATGATTGGTGTCTTATTCAAAACAAATAATAAAATAATTATTATTCTAATAATTTTCAATATTTACTCACCCCCAAATTTATGAAAAATAAACAATTAAAATTAAAGATTAGATTGTTTATTTTGAAATTAAAAAAAAAAAAAAAAAAAAAATTTAAATAATCTTTATTGTTATGTTAAAATTTGATTTAAATAATTTTTATTACTCTATTAAAATTGATTTATTGAAAATAAAACAATAAGAATTTATTTATCTTTATGGAGATGATATTATTATTTTTTTTTTTTTAAATAAATTACTTTCATAACAGTAAATATTAAATAAAATTATAGGCAATAATAATAATAAAAAAAAAAAAAAATTCTAATTAAAACATATAAGTATTTAAATAAATAAAAAATTAAAAAAAAAAAAAAAAATTAAAAGTGAAATATAAAGTGAGAAAAATTCAAAATTCAAAATAAAATAAAGAATTAAAATTTAAATACACTTTAAATAAACAAAATATATTATATTATAATTTATTATTATTATGATTATGATTATGATGATTTAATATATAATTAATAAAAATAAATAATGACAGGTTTATTATTATTATTATTAGTAGTAGTAGTATGGATATAAAGTTAATAATTATAAATAAAAAAAAAAAAAAAAAAAAAATTGTTTTAGCTTCCTTTTACCACTTTAGGGAAAAAAAAAAAAAAAAAACTAAATTGGTGATATGAATTTTATTTTATTTTCTAGAATATTCTTATATTCTTGTTTTAATAGGTGGTGGTGAACAAGCTTAATAAACAATGTTTTCATAGGTTTTTTTTTTTTTTTTTTTTTTTTTTTTTTTTTTTTTTTAATATTTTATTCAAATTTTTTATTTTTATTTTATTTTATTTTTATTTTTTTTTTTTTTTATATATTATTTCATATGTATAAATATTTAGGTATTCTAATCATCATCATCATCATTATTATAATTATTATAATTATTATTATAATTATTATTATTATTATTATTATTATTATTATTATAATTATTATTATAATTATTTTTTATTTTTTATTTTTTTTTTTTATTTTACAAAATTATTATTTTATTACTTTATTATTATTATTTTTTTTTGTTTAATGATTTTATATTAATTTTTATTTTTATTCTATTTTTTTTTTATTTTTTATTTTTTTATTTTTAATTTTTACTATATATATTTTATACTTCTTTTTATATTTATATATATATTATTTTATTAAATTATTATTTCTTTGTATATATTATTAAATTATTTTATTAAATTATTATTTCTTTGTATTTTATTTTTCAAGTTTTTAAATATTTTTATTAAAAAAAAAAAAAAAGTATATTGAATTATTATTGACGGGTAGGGAAACAACCTGTAAAGGAGGAGAAGAATTTTTTGATTTCGGTTTTAAATATATTATTAAGAGTAGTAGTTGATTTATTATGTCTTTTACTAATAACATTATTATTATTTTTATTATTACTACTGTTAATGCTATTATTACTTTTATTATTGTTATTATTATTATTGATAACATTAACGTTACTACTACTACTACTACTACTACTATTATTATTATTATTACTATTAGTATTATTGTTGTTGTTGTTGTTATTGTTAAGGCTAATAGTTTTGCTATGGTCATTATTATTGTTACTATCACTACACAATTCCATATTAATTTTACTATATACATTATTTATATTATTATTAGTAATAATATTGTAGGTGCTTTTATTATTTTCCATATAAATATATTGTTTAACTTCCTTTCTTTCATGCTCATCAGCATTTAAATTCAATTGATTATTACGACCGATAGTTTCTTTGACAATTATTTCCCCTATTTCTGGTATGGGTTTTGAGGCATTTTTATTTCTTGGTGGGTTTATTAATCCAACTTTTATTAAATAGGCGAGATATTTTCCAACGACATCTTTGACATTCACCATTGGAACATCCGTACCGGAAATAACAGTACGAGTATTATTATCATTAAAAATTGGGGATTTGGTGATGTTGGGTAAGTCGTTTAGGACAAAGGGTAATAATGGGAAGAGGGCATTTTTATTATTGGAGGTTTGAACTAAATTCATGAGGGACTTCTTCCATTCAGTATAATCCACTTTTGTAACATCATAACCATGCAAAGGTAGCTCTTCAAAAACATCATTATAGTATATTCTTGGATGATGACAGATATGATAGACATGGTTTTGAAGCCATCTTTCTTGACTGATAATTTGAATAATCACACCAGCCACATAATCTACCGGACAGGCATTAATAGGATTTGGAACATTGGGATATTGCTTTAACTGAATACAATCAATCATCATTCGGGTGACAAAGTCATCGGTATTCAATACCCCATTTTTACTGTTACCAAGAATAAAACCTGGACGTATAATACAAGCGGGGACACCCCGTGCAATGGCCTTAAGAATCAATTTTTCCGAGACCCATTTGGATTGACCATAGCCACTATCTAAACCTGTACGACTCACCTCTAAATCATCACTTTCCATGACAGGAGCACCAGTTTTAAGGTAGTATTCATTACTGATGACACTTATTGAGGAAACAAAGTAAAATGGTTTTAAGTGATGAGTAGTCGCCATTTTTAAACATTGAACGGTACTTAAAACATTCACATTTCTTACCTTTTCATAGGGATACATCCAATGAACCATGGCACCATTATGAATAATTAATTTAATGTCTTGACATAAGCGGTTCCATCGATCCTCAGGGATACCAAAGTTTTCTAGAGATAAATCGCCATGGATGGCGATCACATTATGATTCTTTTCCCAATCCTCCTTCCAAGTCATATAGGCAAGACCACTCTTTTTAACTCGTTCAAAGGCTTTTTCGTCCGTCTTGGCACGAACTAAACAATAAACTTTAGCCTTTGGATTCCTTTTAAGGTAAGTTGCAAGTATATAAGTACCTAAGAACCCAGTAGCCCCAGTAAGGAAGAGGCTGGCATTTTTATCTTTTTCTGGAAATTGGAAAGGAGGAAGACCCTCCTTAGTAAATTTATTAGGATCATCAAGAACTTCAACATCCGCAGCATAATCCATGCGATTTTCTTTAATACCTTCCTCCTCATCTTTTTTTTGTAATTTCTTTTCAATATATTTACCTAAATCACAAACAACGGAATGAGACATAATATCTTTAAAATGCAACTTAATATTTAATTCACTTTCCATCAGCGCAGCGAAACGAATAACCATTAAACTGTCACCTCCTAATTCGTAGAAGTCACTCTTTCTTCCAATGGCCGTCTCCGGAATATTAAATATTTTTCCATAAAACTTACATATCGTTCTTTCAATTTCGGTTTCTGGAGCAACATATTTTTCCGTAATGAAATCTTCTTTCGTTGGTTTTGGTAGGGCTTTTCTATTTAATTTACCGCTACTTGATAATGGAATTTCATTAATTCTTTTATAATAATTAGGAATCATATATTTTGGTAACTTTTCATTTAAATATTTTCTAATGATGGAACCATTTAAATTTAAATTTTCTTCCCTTTCATCCTTTCCATCGGATGAAATAATATAATAGCAGATCAAATATTGATCGCCATTTTCCTTTTTATCATCAATGACAACACAGTGGTCAATGCCCTTCATTTCTTTAATGGTGTTTTCAATTTCACCTAATTCTATTCTTTGTCCATTAATTTTAACCTGGAAATCTATTCTTCCTAAATATTCAACTTCCCCATCGTCGGTCCACTTACCAAGATCTCCACTTCTATAGATAATTCGGTTATGTGGATCATTACTGTAATTAAAGGGATTATCCACGAATTTTTCCTTGGTTAATTCTTCACGATTTAAATAACCTTTACCAACACCATATCCTCCTATGTAAATTTCTCCTTCGACTCCTACAGGTACCGGTTTCAAATATTTATCTAGAATATAGATGGGACAATTGGTAATAGGCTCTCCAATGGTTATTTTTATTTTATTAATATTATTCTTTTCCTTTCCATGACTGACTACCTCCGTAAATGTACAGGCGACAGTACATTCTGTGGGTCCATAACCATTATAGACTTTACATTTAGAGTATTTTCTAATTTCGTGGTAGAGGTCGATCGTAAATTCTTCACCTCCAAAAATTAAAACCTTAATGTTGCTTAAGTAATTTTTGAAATTTTTATTTTCTAAAAATAATTTAAATCGGGTCGGGGTGGTTTTAATCATTTCGATGTCATTTATGCTCAATTTCTGGACAAAGAGATCCACATCGTCATCAATATGATTATCCATTAGGATTACATTCCATCCATTGACCAAACTTGCTGTTATTTCGGTTTGACTGATATCAAATGCAAAGTTACTGATCGCTAATACTTTTCTAATATGATTAGTATTCAAAATATTATATATGTTCATACGGTTGGAATCGCTGAATGGCCTGACATAGTTATAGATATTGAAGTGAGTAATTAGTGTTCCCTTCGGTTTACCGGTGGTACCCGATGTAAAGAGAACATAGCATAAATCGTCCTGGTCATTTATATTTTGAAGGAGACCTATATTTTCTGAGTAGTTATGATTCCTTATATTATACGTCACATATTTATTATGGAAGTTTTCAATAATTTTTTGGGCATTATTGAAAAGAATCATCTTCGGCTCGACTTCCTCTAATATATACTTTATACGATCAATTGGAAATTTAATATCAATGGGTAAATACGCCCCTCCTGCCTTGGATATACCAAGGACACTGATGATGTAATAGGGTGAACGATCACTTATTATTGGAATAATATCATTTCTTCCAATACCTTGTTCCCGTAAATAGTGAGCTATTGAATTACTCATTTCGTCTAATGCTTTATAAGTAATTTTTTCGGTATTAAATGTAATCGCATATCTTTCGGGATATTGTTTAGCCATGTTACTAATTTCTTCAAAGTAGAATTTATTATTACATTCCGTGGTATCTCTATTGGCATTAAAACCACCAATGATTTTTTCTTTTTCCTTTTCTGGTAAGTATTCAATATATTGAGTACGACTACGGCTTTCAAAATTATTGGTTACATTCCTGATTACTTCCACGAAACTGTCAATGATGCCTTTCATCATTCCAACGTCATAGACATCTTCATTATAATTCACTAAGATGGCGTAGCCGTCTTCATTCTCTATAACATTAAAAGTCACATCAAATTTTGTTCCAATTTTTTTATCTAGTTCCTTTTTATATCGGTATATTGAAGATAGATCACTGTCGGTATCATTAATCAATCTAATGGTGCATTTACTACCGTTACGGCTACCATCTTCAGAAATTGATTTGGGTTGAAATACAAAGCAATTATTCAATTTTTTCAATTTCAATAGCTTGGTCAATTCAGAGAACGAAATATTCTGATTATTGTAGATATCAACCAATAATTTCATATTATCTTTAATTATATCATCGAAGGCGATACTTTTATTTTCATTTTCATTTTCATTTTCATTTTCATTTTGATTCATATTATAATCTAATAGGAGTGGAAGGGTACTAACGAACATACCTGCCATATTTTCAATATAATGATTATTTCTATTGGCACTAATGACAGAAGTATATACAACGTCTTGACCACTATACTTGGATAATACATAACCATATATACTGATAAAGAATGCCGTCTTACTCACATTATTTCTTTTAAGATAGTCATTAATTAATTGACTTGTGAAGATATCGATAGGTTGCTTACAGATATTTGAATTGTTATGTTTAACATCTTCCTTAGTAGTAGCAGCAGCATCAGCAGTAGCAGTAGTTGTAGTATATCTCTCTTTTTTGGGGATATTTAATATTTCATATTCTTTGGAAAAGATCTCTTTATAAAATTCAATTTGTTTTTGGAAATAGCCATTGTTCATTCTCTCACTTAAATCGATAGCATAATCACTAAATTGAATGTCTAATGGTCGTAATTTTCCCTCACGGTAATAACTATTTAATTCATCTTGAATAATTTTGAAGGATACCCCATCTGAGATAATATGATGGATATCCACTAAGAGTAATTCCTTTCCAACAAATCCTACTCTAATTAATGGGGCTTTCGATAAATCAAATGGTCTTACAAACGTTTCAATATTATCGTAGGTATATTCTTCAAATTCTAATGAACATTCCTTATCTATAAATCCATAGATTTCGGTTTTGCCATTTATTTCTTTTTCCCCATACCTCGTTCTAAATATTTCTTGATTTTCAAATACTTTCTTAAAACCTTCTTTAATTCTTTCGATATTAACGCTCTCATTTACATATTTATATATGTTGGGAATATTATAAATTACACTCTTGGGATTTTTAATCGATTCAATATATATTCCTAACTGTTGTGAAGTGACGGGGAATTCCGTACCGTGATGCCTTTCAATCATTTCTATCTTATGATTATTATTATTATTACTATGACCAGTATCATTGATAATTTTTTCAAGATATGGACCTAATTCATATACCGCTGAATGAGACATCATATCTTTGTAATGTAATTTAATATTCAATTCCTTTTCAATTAAGGACGAAAAGTGAATAAAGTTCAAACTGTCACCTCCTAATTCGTAGAAGTCACTCCTTCTTCCAATGGCCGTCTCCGGAATATTAAATATTTTCGCATAAAGCTTACATATCATTCTTTCGATTTCGTTTTCTGGAGCAATATACTTTTCCGTAATGAAATCTTCTTTCGTTGGTTTTGGTAGGGCTTTTCTGTTTAATTTACCACTATTGGATAACGGAATTTCATTAATTCTTTTATAATAATTAGGGATCATATATTTTGGTAACTTTTCATTTAAATATTTTCTGATGGTGGAACCATTTACATTTAAATTTTCCTCCTTTTCCTTCTTTCCATCCGATGAAATAATATAATAGCAGATTAAATATTGATCGCCATTTTCCTTTTTATCATCGATGACAATACAGTGATCAATGCCCTTCATTTCTTTAATGATGCTTTCAATTTCACCTAATTCAATTCTTTGTCCATTAATTTTAACTTGGAAATCGATTCTTCCTAAGTATTCAATTTCACCATTGACGGTCCACTTACCAAGATCTCCACTTCTATACATAATTCGGTTATGTGGATCATTATTGTAATTAAATGGATTTCCCACGAATTTTTCCTTGGTTAATTCTTCACGATTTAAATAACCTTTACCAACACCATATCCCCCTATGTAAATTTCTCCTTCGACTCCTATGGGGACGGGTTTCAAATATTTATCAAGAATATAAATACTATTATTACAATTAGGTTTTCCGATAGGAATTTTGCCGATCTTACACTTATTCTCTTTATAGAATTTTGAAAGCTCCAATAAACTACATGAAACGGTAATTTCGGTCGGCCCGTATAAATTATAAACATTGGCGTTCGAAAATTTGGTTATGGTTTCCAATGTCGTTATCTTGCATTCTTCTCCACCCACTAAAATGCACTTCAACTTTTTAAATGCCTTTCGATACGTCTCTTGCAGGATATAATTTTCGATTCGTGAAGGAGTAATAATGATATAGTCAACGCCATACCTTAGCATTTTTTCTCCTATCACTTGAGGATCATTATATTCATTATCGTTACATAAAACAACGCATTTACCGTGCAAGAGAGGATAAAATATTTCTGAGATAGACATATCAAAGGTCAATTTTGCGGAGGCTAACGACGTAGTAAAATCGTTGGTAAAGATCTCTTTACCACAATAGGTTTGACTGTAGAGACAGAAATTAATTAAATTATTGTGAGTAATTAGCGTGCCTTTAGGCTTTCCTGTGGTTCCAGAGGTAAATATGGAATAACACAAATCATCTCCATGATTAATATTTTCAATACGCTCAACGTTTAATGCATAGTTGTGATTCTGTAATGCATAAGCGATAATTTTTCGTTCCTTCGTATTCGTATTCGTATTCGTATTATTTGAGAGGGCGTCCAAATTCAATTCATGAATGATCTCTTCTATCTTTTGATCATTTATATCATTGGTAATGTATTTTAAAACGGTTCTGGCGTTAGTTTCTTCCATCATGTACTTTATTCTCTCTTTTGGAAATTCAGGATCAATAGGTAGGAAGGCAGCACCAGATTTCAAGATACCAATGGCCGCAATCACATAATAATGCGATCTTTCACTTACGATAGGAATAATATCTCCTCTTCTTACATTATTATTCCTTAAATAGTAGGCTATGGAGTTTGACATTTCCTCTAATTGTCCATAGGTAAGTTCCAGGTCATTATAAATGAGGGCACATTTATTCCTATGATGATGCGCTATTTTGCTGAACTCCGCATGATATAAATTATGACCGTCATATTCAAATGAATTATTATTAAAGGATTTAATTATTTTATTTTTCTCTTCCTCAGGAATATATTCTACATTTTTAGCTAGACCATCAAATGATTTAAAGTTACTTATAACCTGAACATAGCTATCTAAAATACTTTTGATCATTTGTGACTCATATAATTCTGAATTGTATTCAACGGTAACCGAATAGCCTTCTTTTCCTTCCATAACACTTAAAACTAAATCAAACTTTGACATCTCATTTTGTCTTATTTTTTTTTCTTCTTCTTCTTCTTCTTCTCCTCTTCCTTTTTCACCTCTTGAAAAAATATCATTATTTTCTTCATTTAATATTGCATTTTTATCCAATGGATCGCTAAATATCTTTGCAGGCTGAAAAGCAAATAAGTTATTTGCAGGTTTTAAATTTAATAGCTTGGATAATTCAGAGAAAGAAATATCTTGATTAATATATACGTCCATTAAGGTATTCATATTTCTTTTAATCAGTTCAAGGAAAGTACTTTCATTACAATTTTCATAGTTTAACAAGATTGGAAGGGTGGTCACAAACATTCCTATCATATTCTCAATCAAATGATTATTTCTATTGTAACTAATTAAAGTTGAATAAACTATATCTTGTCCACTGTATTTACATAAAATATAGCCATAAATACTAAGAAAGAATGCCGTCTTACTTATGCCATGAATCTTCATAAAGTTATTAATAGATTGGCTTGTTAAATTAGGAATAGTTTTTTCCAAAGTTTGTTTTTTATTATTAGTAAAACCTTTAGTAGTCGTCGTCGTTGTCGTCGTTGTACTTGTACTTTTACCGATTATTTTATTTGTTCTCTTTGGAAGATTTAAGATATCATAATCTGTTTCAGTAAATAATTTTTTGTAAAAATTAATTTGACTTTGAAAGCCTCCCTTTTCTTTCTTATTATTAATGTAAGAGGCGTAATCACTAAATTGAATTTCTAATGAATTTAACAGGCTACCTTTTTGGTAATAGTAATTAATCTCATTTTTAATGATGGATAGCGTTGAACCATCACAAATAATATGGTGAATATCAATTAACAGATAACTATTCTTCAAAAAAAAGCCAACTCTAATTAATGGGGACTGAGAAAGATTGAATGGTCTTATGAAGGCTTTAATATTATCATAATTATAATTTTCAAATAGTAATTCACAATCATCATCTATGACACCGTAAACTTCTACCTTATTATTGATTTCCTTTTTAAAATATCTGGATTTTAATATTGTATGGCTTTTAAATAATTCCTTGAATGCCCTTTTTATTTTTTCAATATCCGTACCTGCTGGTAATTTGAAAGCATATGGATTATTATAAATCGTACTGTCTTCATTTTTAATTGAATCTATGTAAATTCCAAGTTGTTGAGAGGTCACAGGGAATTCTTTAAGATTACTATTCCTTTGAATAAATTCATTACTGTTACGCTCCTTATCAGAATTACCTGAAGTAGGATTAATATTAATAGTATCAATATACTGACATAAATCCGAAATGACAGAATGTTTAAGGATGTCTTTTACATTCATCTTAATACTAAACTCTTTCTCAATCATATGTAGGAGGCGAATAACATTTAAACTGTCTCCTCCTAATTCAAAGAAATTAGTTTTTCTTCCAACTCTACCTTCATCAATATTGAAAAATAGGGAATAAAGTCGGCAAATTTTTTCTTCCGTTACGGTTTCGGGTTTCTCATACCTTGTTAGTACTATATCATTAAGATCAGGATCCGGAAGCGCTTTTCTATCGAGTTTTCCATTAACATTAAATGGTATTTCATCGATTTTCATAAAGTAATTGGGTATCATATACTTTGGAAGCTTCTTTTCTAAATAGCTACGAATATCCATAGCATTTAAATCTTTTTTCTGAGTAATGTAATAACCAACTAAATACTTATCTTTCGTTTCTTCATTGACTCTATCCAAGACGGTAACAAAATCAATTCCTTCTATCTCCTTTATGGTACTTTCAATTTCACCTAACTCGATTCTTTGTCCATTTATTTTCACTTGAAAATCCTTTCGACCACAATAAACAATTCTTCCATCATTTGTCCATCTACCAATATCTCCAGTTTTATACATTTTATTTTGATTAAATGGACATTTTATAAATTTTTCATTCGTTATTTTTTCCATATTTAAATATCCAATACTAATACTATAACCAGAAATACAAATTTCACCCTCCACACCCACTGGTAAGGGATTTAAATCACTATCCAATATAAATAGGTCGTAATTACAAGTTGGTTTACCGATGGTGACAATGGATTCATTTTTGGAATCATTTAAATCAATCGTTGTAATGGCACTGAAAGCTGTTGCTTCCGAGAGACCATAACCGTTATAGAGGATAGCATTGGTAAATTTTCTGAGATCCTTCAAAAAATCAAGGGTAACCATTTCACCTCCAAAATTAAAATATTTAACATTTCTAATGGAGGATCTAAATGTGTTATCAAATAAATATTTTTGTATTCTTGAAGGTGTACATACAATAAAATCTATTTTATATTTTGAAATTAATCCTCCTAGTGATTCAGAATTATTATATTCATCATTGTTACATAGGATAATCGTTTTGCCTTTCAGTAAAGTATAGAATAGTTCTATGACCGTCATAGCATATGTAAATTTGGTAAAACCTAGGATATTTTCATAACTATCGGTATATATATCATCAGTTCCTCTATTCGTTTGGGTATACAAACAGTAATGAATTAAACTGTCATGCGTAATCATTGTTCCTTTTGGCTTTCCTGTTGTTCCAGAGGTAAAAAATAAATAACATAAATCATTCCATTGAGAAATATTTTGAAGATCCGAAGTATTTTCATTGAAATTATGATTTTCCAAATCATACTCTAATAAATCGTCCTTATCAATAATTTTTTCGGTATCGGCATTTGGTAAATATTTTAAGACAATTCGGGCTTTTACTTCATTGGTTAAATAGTTAATACGATCTTTTGGAAAATCAGGATCAATATATACAAATGCACCTCCAGATTTCATAACTGCGAGAAGAGCAATTATATAATATGGCGTTCTCTCACAAATAATGGGTACAATCTCATTCCTTCTAATACCGTATTTTCTTAGATAACTGGCCAAAGAATTACTCATGTCATTTATTTGACTGTAGGTATATTCATGATTTTCAAAAATAATTGCACATTTATTTGGATGAATTTTTGAAATTTCACTAAACTTATTATGATAAAATAAATCATTGTTACCATTAGTATATTTCGTTTTATTAAGGTTAAATTGATGAACTATTCTATTTTTTTCATCCCTTGGAATATATTCAATTGACTTTATTGCCTCATTATTATTAAATTTTATACAATTTAAAAGAAATTCCGAATAACTATTTACTATGTTTTGCATAAAGTAATCATAGTATACATTTTCATCGTACTCTACAATTAATTCAAATTTATTTCCAACGTCAACAACTGAACAGCAGAGATTAATATTCTTTAATTTGTTATTTTTCAACCTTGCCTTGCTATCAAATACATTATTTTCCAATTTTTTTGAATCTTTTACCGATTCATAACAAAAGGCATTATTAATATTTAATAAATCTAATTTTTCGTTTAATGCTGATAGGGACTGTTCAGTCTTTTCTGTTTCCATACTATTACGTAAATTATTTAAAGCATCTTTTAATAAGTCATTACTTTCATTATGCAATTGTAAAATACGAATTTCTGAATTAATGGTATCAAGACTATTATTATTATTAATACTATTATTAATATCATTGTCTTTTATAAATAAGGTGTAAAATGTATTTGAACCACTATATTTATACATAACATAGCCATAGATAAAAATAAAAAATGTTTCCTTATTTATGTTATTATAATTAATAAAATTCTCTATATTGTTGTAATTATTATCCCCAAGAGTTAAGGATATTATTTTTGAATTTTTCTCATTATTATTAATATAATAATTCTTTTTTAATAAAGCTAATTCTGTCATTTTTTTTTTCCTTTTTTACAAGTCCGATTGATATATTATATATTTAATTAAATAAATAAATTAAATAAATAGTTTTTTTTTTAAATAAAATAATACGTGTTAACTAATCTATATTAACTAATTGAAACTATAGAAAATAAAATAGGTTAACTAATCTATATATTTAATTAATTAAAACTATAGAAAATAATATAAAGTTATTTTATTAATATATTATATATTTTATATTAATTTTTTTTTATTATTTTTTTTTTCTTATTTTTTTATTATGGTTTTATAAAAATATAAAAAAAAAAAAAAAATACATAAATAGTTCTTATATATTGATTACAAAAAAATTTTTTTAATTAAATAGTTAATCAAATTATAAAACTTTATATTATAAATTATAAATTATAAAAATTTTTTTTAGATTGTTTAAACATAATGTGGATTTTAAAAAAAAAAAAAAAATTATTTTTTAATATTTATATATCTTTTTTTTTTATTTTTTTATTTTTTTATTTATATTATATATATATAATTTTATTTTATTTATATTATATATATTTGTATTTATAATTTTTTATTTATATTATATATATATATTTATAATTTTTTATTTATATTATATATATATATTTATAATTTTTTATTTATATTATATATATATATTTATAATTTTTTTTTTTTTTGAATTAATATTTAAATAATATTAATTCAAATAAATTTAAATAAAAATATAAAACAATATAAAGGAAAAATATAATTAATATAAAGGAAAAAAAATTATAAATATATAAATAAAAAATATATATAATATAAATATAAATATATAAATATAACTATATATAATATAATATAAATATAATTAATATAAATAATAAAATTAAAATTAAAATTAAAATTAAAAATATTAATTATTAAAATTTACATTAATTTAATTTAATTAATCATAAAATAATCATAAAAAAAAAAAAAAAAACAATAATTCATAATATTAAATTAAAAATTGACAAAATTTACAAAAAAAATAAAAAAAAATAAAAATGACAATCAAATGAAAAATAAATAAAAAAAAAAGAAAAAAATAAAAAAACAATAATAAAGAAAAAAATAATTAATTAAAAATAAATTAAATTTATATTAAAAATTAAACTCTAAAAAATAATAATAATAATAATTATAATAATAATAAATATTTTTAATTATTATATTTATATATTTTATTAATTAATTCATATTATTTATAATTAATGATATAATAATCATAAGCATTTTATTATTTTATAATTATGAAAAATAATAAATAATAATAATAATAATAATAAAAAAAAAAAAAAAAAAGAGAAAAAATATTTTTAATTAAGATCAATAATTAATATTTATTAAAATAAAATTAATTTCTATATTAAAAATTTATTAAAATTTTATTAAACCTATCTAATTTAATATTATTTAAAGTTTATTATCTAATAATATTTATTATTTTTCATTCTTATGTCAATAGAAATAATTAAAAATTAATAAAAAAAAAAAATTATTAAAATTATTAAAAATAGAAAAAAAGTTTTTTATTTTTCTTCATAATACTATTAACATCATTTATATTTATTAAGATTATAATTATGTTTACATTTCAAAATGTGGTTTTATATAAATTATGGCTTTATTTTTTTACAATGTGGCGTATTATATTATATGTAAATAAATTAATGAAACCTTTAAACAAATAAATAGTAAAGGTTAAAAAGTTTTTTTTCTCTTTTCTAAAACAATTACTTAAATGAATGTATATTTCATATTGTAATAAGTGGCTTTTTTTAAAAAAAATAATTAATAAGTAAATAAATAAATAATGTACAATAAGAAATTAATATAAGAATAATATAATACTTAATAATTAAGACAATCTTAATATTTTTAAACAATTATGAAATCCAAAAAAAAAAAAAAAAAAAAAATTAAAAAGAATTCTAATAATATTTCATCTGATTATTATTATTATTATTATTATTATTATTATTATTTAATTATTTATTAAAAATTAGTAATTATATTATTTAAACATTTAAAACCATAATTCAACACCATTATATCTTAAATAATATTGCTAAAAATATTTTTTAATTTTAATTCTGAATAATTATTTTTTCTTTTTTTTTTTTTTTTTAATGAAACGAAAATATAAAGCATTTATGAAAATTTTTTTATTTTTAATGGTTAAAAAATGAAATATTTATTTAATTTACTATTTTATATTTGATTTTTTTTTTTCTTTTATTATTTATAATTCAATTATTTATTATTCTATTATTTATTAATCAATTATTTATTAAATTATTTATTAATTATATCTAATTTTTTATTAAAATATATATATATTTTTTTATTATTTATTAATTAATTATCATTTATTTATTTATTTATTATTTATTATTAATTATCATTTATTTATTTATTTATTATTTATTAATTAATTATCATTTATTTATTTATTTATTTATTATTTATTAATTAATTATCATTTATTTATTTATGATTGTATTAAAAAATTACGGCTTAATATTACATTAATAAACCCCACATTAAGAAATTCACCAATAATACTTTGTTTTTATAAATTTTTTGATTTATAAATTTTTTTATAAATTATTTGATTTATAATTTTAAAGATATTTATATATGTAAAACTTTTTAATTTTATATTTTTATATTAGTAAATAAATATTATTTTTTAATTAATTGATTATTATTTTTAAGAATATTTAAAAAAAAATTTTTTTCTATAATTTTAGGATATATAAAGCTTTTTTAATAAATAAATGATATAAATATAATAGTTATTAATAAAAAAATATTAATAATAATAAATTTATTAAAATAATTATTTGATAATAGCTATTTTTTATTTTTTTTTTTATTTTTTTTATTTTTTTTTTTTTTTTAATTTAATCATTATTATAAAAATTTAAATATTTTTTTTTTTTTTTCTAAATTATTATTTAGAAATTTTAATCATTACTGAATGGAATTTTTAATAAAGAATAAATTTTTGAACAATGTATTAATTAGAATTTTGTACTACAGAATCGACAGAATCAACAATATTCTAAGTATTTTTTTTATTTTTTTTTTTTTTCTTTTGTTCATTTCTTAATTATTTTTTATTTAAATCAATATTTAATTTTTTTAAATTTAAATCAATTAAACATTTAAATCATAATTCAATAATATTCTTTTTTTTTTTTTTTTTTTTGATCTCCATTATCAATTAACTTGGATTTCATATTTTTTTGTAATTTTCAATTAAAATACGAATTTATTATTGTTATTATTATTTTCTAATATTCTTTATTTTTTATTAATTATTACTATTCATTATTATTATTGTAATTAAATGTAATGATTATATTATTTTTTATTATTTATTATTTATTATTTATTATTATTATTATTATTACTATTATTTTATAAAAACATTACTATATATATTTTCTAATATTCTTTATTCTTTATTAATTATTCATTATTATTTTTGTAATTAATGTAATTATCTGTTATTATTATTATCTGTTATTATTATTATTTGTTATTATTATTGTTATTATTATTTTTTAATATAACAAATATATATAGAATTATATTTATTTTTTATTTAGTTAATTTGTATTCAATTTTTTTATGGTGTTAAATTACATAATCAAAGAGCCACATTAAGAAATGTAACATTCATTACAAAAAAAATTACATAAACATACATTAAATGAAAAATAATAAAATATTATTATAAAATAAACTTCAAATTTTATTAAAAATTACAAAAAAAAAAAATATTTAATTTGAATATTTTTAATAAAATTTTAATATCTTTTTTTTAACCATGTTTTTTAAGGGCAAAATTAATTTTATTATATTTTTATAAATTATAATTAATAATTTTAATTAATATTATTTTTCCTTTTTCTTATTTATTCTCTCAACTATTATGTAAATAGCAATAATTAGAAATTAATAAAAAAAAAAATTATAAAAATAGATTTTTATTTTTATTTTTTTTTCATAATGCTATTAACATCATTTATATTAATTAAGATTATCATTAAAAAAAATAAATCTATATATAAAATATTATATCATTATTATAAGTAATAATATTTAAAAACATTATTTTAATTAATTAAAAGAGTTAATAATTAATAATTAATATTAATTATAGTTTATATAATAAAATAATAATAATTAATATTGATGATTATAGTTTATATAATAAATTAATAATGATAAATATTGATGATTATAGTTTATATAATAAATTATTCAAAAATAGATGATATTGTTATTACTATATTTAAAAAAAAAAAAAAATTCAATTCATATAAATTAAAAAAATCTAAAAATATATTATGATGCATATGAATTCTGTACTTTTTTAATAGGATTCATATGAATTCTCTAAGTCAAAAATAAATAATAATAAAAAAAAATATGTTATGTATTTTTTCAATAACAAATTTATATATAATTTTAAAATAACAACTAATATACAATAAGCAGTTAATATATCATCCAGATTTATAATTTTTTTTAAAATTTTAAAATGACATAAAGCAAAAAATGACCATTATATATATATATAATTTAAATTAAAAAATATAAATAATATAATATAAATAATAGATATATAAGAAATAATTTTTTTAGTTAAAAAAATTTTAAATAGTCCTTTATATATATATATATACATTATTTTTTTTTTTATACAGGATTAATTTTTTTTAAAAAAAAAATATATATAAAACTATATAAATAATTGTTAAAATATAATTAAAGTTGACATCTCTTATTATAACAGTTGAATTATATTTTTATGGCAAAAATAAAATTTTAAAATAAAAAAAAAACTATTTATACTAAATATATTAAAATAAAAAAGTAAAACAAATAAATAAATCGAACAATATAAAAAACAATAAAAAAAAAAAAAAAATTAATATTTAAATGAAATTTATTATATGCGGAAAAAAAAATGTTGAAATATTCCATATTATTAAACCCTTATCTCATATATTAAAAGTCATAATTAATAACTAAATGTATTTTTTATGGTTATAATCAAAATAATAAATTTGGTCAAATATCAATAATTGTACTCCTGATTTTAAAGATATTTAAAAAAAATGTAGGATCATATTATTTATTATTTCAATATTTACTTTATATTAAATTAACAAATTTATTTTTCATTTCAGGTATAATATTGTTAAATAAAAAAAAATAAATTAAAAAAAATAATAATAATAATAATAATAATAATAATAATAATAATAAATATTATATATATATTATAAATTTATTAAAAATATTTTTAACCATAACTGTTCTTTTTTATTTTGTTTATTTTATTTTTTTAGTTTTTTTTTTTTTTTTTTTTTTTTTTTATATATATATATATATTAATTATATGTATATAGATACTAATATATGAATTTCAATCAATTACAGGAAAAAAAAAATATATATATATATATTTTTAAATCAAATTTATTATAAATAATTCAAAATTCATTGGATAAAAATAAATTAAATACTTAACTGTGATTCTAATTTTAAATTTTTGTTATAATTATCATTAATATTAGTGACATTTATTAATATTCACACTAATTTCAATTATATAATTATCATTTATTTTTGATTATTCAATATTAGTTCAAAGATTAATTTTATTAACTTTAAAAAGGCTATTTTTGTAAGTTATTAAGAATAATATAAAAAATTTAAATGCTAAGTAAATAATAATTAAAAAAATTACCTTTATTAATATATTCAGTTCTAAATACATATATTTTTTTCTTTAATGCTTTAATTCATAAAAAAAAATTAAAATTTATAATTAGGTTTATTATTTAAAATTAATAAATTTTCTTTTCTAAAAATTTCATTTTAAATTTAACTAAATTTTAAATTGAACTAGGGAATTTATAAAAATTTTCATGACAAAAATTATCTTGGTTTTATACTATTGTTTACAATTTACATCGATACTAATCTTGATTAAAACAGTAAAAATTTAGTAAAGTAAAATAGTTTTTCTTTTTTTTTTTTTTTTTTTTTTTATTTTTGAAAGTGATTTTTAATTTCAATACTACATTTTTACATATAACTCATTATAAATGGATACATACTTCTATTTTTATTATGCATAAGATAGTAAGAATAAAATAATTAGATAATGAAAAAATTGTAATTACTATTAACAATAATTTCAATTTTAAATCTCCACTATTTTTTTCTCTAATTTATTAGAAAAAAATTTTCAATATCAAATCACTGTAATAATATATTAGTATAATCTTAATATATTTTTTGAAGGCAGTTATTTTGAATGATTTCTCTTATAGTTAACAATTTCCAAAGTTATTATAAGTTATATACAACAAAAGCTATATACCTTTTTAAGAATAAATCAATTAAATATGCTATACTTAAAAAAGAATAGGTAATATTTCATAGATTCAAAATATCATGGAATTAATAGAATTAGTAATTGTTTTTATCTAAATCATCTGGAGCAAAAACTAAACATATTCTCTATTATCTCTAATATAAACAATAAATTTATGACTTTTTTTTTTTGTTAGAAATTTCAAAAAAAGACTTATGTTCAATATTAATGCTAAAAAAAGTTTTTAAAGTAGTAGTATTATTATTTATATTAGTATTATCATTTATATATATATATATATACAAATGATAATACTAATATAAATAATATATATATATATATATATTTTTTTATCTTATTGTATTTTATTTTATATTCCAAATAATTTTAAGTCCTTAATTTCATTCTTTTTTTTATATACCTCCTTCTTTCATAGCACTTTTCTTTTTTAATATATTAATTAATATCAATTTATCTAATGATGAAATATTATTTTTAATAAATCTTAATTTTAATTTTTTCTGATGAAATAACTTATGTTTTTTGTTAAAATTATTCTTCTATTTTATTATTAAGAATATTTGGCCTTTTTCAATTTTTTCTTATCTTGTAAAAAAATTCATTCTGTATGATTAAAACAGTGTTTTTTTTTTTTTAATTTTTTTTTCCTTTTCCCATTTCGAATAAAAATAATACTAAACCTAATATTAATGAAAAAAATTATTATATATATTATTCACAAATATATATACTTGCTACTTAAATTAACAAGATTCATAAATATTTATAAATATTGGTGTTCTTTATTAAAAAAAAATATATATATATCTAATTTATTAATATTTCTTTCCAATACAAATCAAGAAGTGAATAATTAATAGTATTTATTAATCTATATATTTTCATCGTTTCTATTATAAGAATAAATCAATTTTTGAGGAAATTTCAAATTTAATATCGGTTTGGAGATCAAGGTATTCACCTATATTCTAAATATTTCAAATTAAAAATGTTTATATATAACTTTTAAAACCAATGACTATTATCATAAAAATATGGATTTACTTTATCATTTTTCTAAAAAGAACCTGCTTCATCTAAATAGAAAATGATAATCAATTAATTCTTCTATTATAATTAACATTTTTTAAAAAACAATAACCTTTTTCATGTAAAAATAAATGATGATTTCTAATATAAATTATTACATAAAATTTAAAAAAAAAAAAAAAAAAAAAAAAAAAAAGGAAACTACAATATATGAAAATAATATATAGAAAAAAATTCAATTTTAATTGAGTATAATTATTTTTTCATGTGGTGGCAAAGGGTTTATATTACTTATTAATTAAAAAGTTAGTATTCATTTTTTTTAAAAAAAAAAAAAATAAAAAAAAAAAAAAAAAGTAAAAAAATAAAAAAAAAAATATGATTTTATATTAATTTTTATAATATTAAAAAAATTATTTTAATGATTTATAAATAAAGTTGTCATTATAGCACAATTATAAGAAAGAAATATAAGTTAATAAATAAATAATTGATTATAAGAATTTTTATTATTTTTTATTTTATTATTTTATTATATTTTTTTGCGTTTTAATTTAATATATATTTTTCTTAATTACTTATTCTATTTGTTATTTTTTTTTCTATTATTATTATTTTTATTATTAAGATTTAATTTATTAATTAATCTCAATTATTAATAATTCCTAAAATTATAAATCAAATTTTATGAACACATTAGAAAAAATTTTAAAAAAAAATAAAAAGCTTGTTTTTTTCTTTTTTTTTTTTTTCCTCAAAATATTTTATTTATTAAATAAGTACTCTAAATAACTAAATTAAAAATATTTAAGTATTCCATAGTTTACTTCATATAACTTATGATTTAAAGTTATATGCTTTTATCAAATTTTGATATCTTTAGGACTGAACCAATGAAATAGAATTTACCTTCTTGGAAAAAAAAAAGTATACTTTATATATTTAATAAATATTTTAATACTCTTTCTAAAAAAAAAAAAAAGGTTAATATATATATATATTAAATAAAAATTACTTTTTCAATGATTAGGTTCTTAAAAGAAATTGAATCACAAAAGCTGATAACTAGTTTTAAATAGAAAAAAAAAAAAAAGATGAATACTAGATAAAGTTATTCGAAAAAAAAAAAGTATTTTCAAAAGAGCACCACTGAAACCTAGAGAGATTTTTGAGAAACTTCTCCCGGAAGGAAGTTACCAAAGAATGTATATTTATCCAATTAAATTATTACCATTATGATAATCTTTGTTGGATGAATATCTTTGGAAGTGATCGATGATTACAATTTTAAATAAAAAAAAAAAAAAGGTAATTCAAGTATTTTTAAAAAATTGAAAGTCTTCTCAAAAGTGAGTAATCACCCACAGTAATCAGTAGCCTTAAATAAATTGATTTTACCTTTTAATGTATCTATTCCTGCAAAAAAATTCTTAAAGTTCTTTTAAGAGGGATGGTTACTTTTTTTTTTTTTTTTACTACTTGAGTTAATCTTCTACATTCTTTTAGTCTAAAAAATATTTCTTTGTCAAAAGGAAATATCAATTAATTAGTTTGGAAATAATAAATACCTTTTGAATTCTTTCATTTTCAGAATATATCGAATTTGAGGAGAAGCGTATTTAGCTGATAATGGAGGAATATTAAATTTTTTAGAAAGAGTATAGAAGGAAAAAAAAAAAAAGTGGGGGAAGGATTTCTTTTCAAATCCAGAAATCCAGAGTATAACCTTTTATTGATCAAGTATTGAAAAGGACTTAAATCTAACTTTATTAGAACCACAGCACCATATAAATTAAGCAGCATAAGAAATTTGACTAATAATTTGTGATTTAAGTTTAAGTAATTGTTGAAAAACTATGGGCATAAATGGACTTTTAAGAAAGTCTTTTAAAAGAGTTAATCGTTTTTTTTTTTTTCCTTAAGAACTTTATTAGAAGTGGATTTAATAATTGGTTTAAGAGATAAGTCATTACAAAAAAAAAAAAAAAAAAAAAAAAAAAAAAAAAAAAACACCTATATACGTATAGCATTTAGATTTGGAAATGAGAAAACCACATAAGTGTAAAATGGGCTCTGTTCTATTTTTGGAAAGACGATTTTTTTTTTTTTTTTTTACATAAATAGAAGTTCATTTTGGAAATTCCAAATTCCACAGGACAATGTATGACCTATCTTATTAACTTTTGATAAAAAAAAAAAATTTTATTAAATTTTCCTCTAGTAGGAGTACAGAGAACAATATCCATCAGCAAATATAATCACCACAACGAAAAAGGAATTGCCAATAGGAACATCATAATTATTACAGTTTTAATATTGGAAATAATATCAAACCATTTCATTATTTTTAATTCCCCATTTTTCATTAATACCTTTAGAGACAACTACGGTAGCTTTTTTTTTTTTTTACAACAAAAATAACCTAATTTAGTAGAGAAATATTCGGTTTTGAAAGAAAAAAAAAAAAAAAACATTTAATTTTAGTTCATCTGTTTTTGTATCAGCTGTTCCACCAATAGCTTCCATCCACATAAAAACGATCAAGTCCCATCTCCAGTTTCAACATAAAATATACTAAAAAGAGATGAATTTGTCGGTATCTTATAATCGATATTTGATAATTGAGTCCATTGACCCTTGGTAAAGGATAACCATGTCAATTTTTTTCGTACTTGATTTTATTGATTTCATATTGAAATTGGAGGGTAAGATTAAAAATTTTTGAGACGCTGAAACCTTTTATTATATTTAATAGTGATCATGAAACTATATTTTTTATCAGGTTCAAAAGTACTCATAGAAGGAATATGGGAGGACCCCCCTCTCCAATTACATTCTCTTTTATATACAATTATGAGAACTGTTACCTTTATAAGAAGTATTCTTAGATTGAGAAATACTAGCATAACCGCTATCTTCCCATTCATTTGTACCATTATTCAAATGTATCATGGAAATAATATCCATATTTTTCTGGTTCGATATTTTAACTGAATGAAGTCGTTTTATCAGGAATACTTAAACATACCATTACCATAATGTCTTTCGAAAAATATGATGAGAAGCTGATGTAAAAATGATAACCATTTTCCTTGTTGAGCTAAACTGAAAGAAGAAATAACGTGATTAGTAGGAATAGCATCTGAAACTCTTGGAATAATAAAATTCATACCACCAAATATATATCACTTATGCTAGACTGTACGAGTTTATTAAACAGGAGGGGAACATTTTCAGCCTTTAAAACTAATGTAACTAAATCTTTAATAATAATATTTTCATATACTCCCTTAAGATATCTTGATTATCACTATTTCTTTTCCCTTATTGAACTAAAAAAATCCTTTAATGACACCAACTTGTTGAGCTTTTTTTTTTTACCCATATCGACCAAATGACCATAAGGATTACTACCATTTTCATTTATGTTAACAAATATCCAATATTCATGCTTATATTCTTTACATCTATCTTCTTCGAAAAGTAGAATAATCATAATCAATAAAATCTACAGAAAGCAACACCGACTTCATTAATTTTTATATTTTAAATATAAAATTAATGAGGTTTTGATATTAAAATATGTAATCACAATAACAACTGAAATAAATATTTTTTATATTTAGAGTTGTTAATTTTTATTTTTAAATTTTTTTTTATATCATTTATTTTTTTTTTTTTTTTTATAAAATTTTAAAATCTAACCTTTATTTGTATTTTTCATAATAAAGGTTAGAAAATTATATTAAATTTTTTAGAACCGAAGTAATATAAAAACTATAAAAGAATAATAATATTAAAACAACTATAATAATTTTTTTTAAATATGTAAGATGAAAAATAATTAATAAAAAAAATAACAGTGTTGTTTTAATTTTAAATTCTTTATTTTTATTTTTTTTACTATTGTAAATTGTAAATATATTTGTAAATATATGTATATTTAAGTATTCTACGTACAAAATATTACAAAAAAAAAAAAAAAAAAAAAAAAATATATATATATCGATTAGATTAGTAAGCTCATAAAACAAAAATATAAATTCATCTTCCTCAATCATTACAATAAAACCATATGCATCCTTGAATGACTAGTGTGGAAATAAAATTGCAAACTTTCCATTCAGTAATAGGGAATCTTTCTTTTATGCTTTTCATGAAAGTTTTCCCTCAAACCAAATATGACAAAAATAATCTCTGGCATAGGGATTAATTTTATCATGAAAAAGCGATGAAAATATAGCCAAGAATAATGAAAAATGACATCACCTCAAAATCTGTTAGTATCGACATTGAAACTGAAAGAACTCTGGGTATTGCCTGATCTCCATTAAACAAGAAGATAAATAAAAATCAAATACTAAATAATTCAGAGATAAAAGATCAAAAAAATTCTCTAATAACAATTAGGAAATGAAATGTGATCATTTATATATTCCTAATAGGAGGACAAACTCGAAAGAATGCCTAATTAATATCAAAATTGTCATTTCAGAAAAATATTTAGGAAAAATATTTAGGAGAATCAAAAGACTTTGATAATATCTTGATCTTGACAGATAAGAATAAATGACTAGACGTCGTAAATTCAGAAATACAAAACACGAAAAATTTAAAACGATTTTAAAAAGTATAAAATCTATTCCTAAAGGCCAAAGGGGTGAATATCATCTCAAACAAATTCTTTTTTTAGATACAAAAGAGACTTCTACGGAAATATCATCAAAAGGATGGCAAGACTCGACGCTCGCTATTCCACTCAACACTATGGAAGCGACTGTATATTCACCTTTTTTTTTTTTTTTCCCAATTTTAAATTTAAAATTAGATTCCTTATCGAATATTTATATCATTCGTTTTACAGAAAGGTTTCCAAATCGTACAAATAGACGTTAATGCGGCGTACCTAAATGCAGACATAAATGAAGAACTGTATATGAAAGATATATTATCCTTTCCACCTTCTGGAGGTTAAATAAAGCCATATACGGCTAAAAGCAGGTAGACATAGCCACTTACAAGTTGGCAATCAAAACTTCAATAATACATGGTTATATCCACTGCTGAAGCAGAGTATTTATAGTATTAGTGATTGTTCCGAAACACAGGCTATGGTATGTTATTCTCTTAAGCGAATTAATTATCGATATTCACTCATTGACAATTTATATATAGATAATAAAACTACAATGTAAAATTGTCAAAATCAATCTATTAATCCAAAAATTTAAAATCACATCAATATAAAGTATTATTACATAAGAGAACTCATAAAAGAAAATAGGATAAAAATAAGATATGTCAAATTGAATATGAATTTATCTGATAAACTTACTAAGTATCTTTATGGTACACAAATGAATAAATTTAGAAATAGCTTAATCACAAAGTTTACATTAGGAATAGTTTTTAACAAATCTAACATTCAAACACTTAACATTAGATTTGAGGGAATGTTAATATTTAAATAATCTATATCTAATGATCTTGTTTAATGAAATTAGAAAGCAAAGTTTGTATAAGTAATTTTTTTTTATTTTTGTTATAAAAACTCAAACTTGATTAAAAATATATATATATAATAAGATACAATAATAAATTATAACACAAATACAAACATATATATATATATTAAAAAAAAAAATAATTTCTACTTAATCATTGGTTAAATATATATATATATATATATGAAAATTATTAATTTTACAAAGTTATTTATATAAAATAGTAAACTTTTTTTAAATAGACCAAAAAATACTTTTTTTGCTTTAATAAGTAATAGTAAAAATAGTCCTCATTATTATTCATTTATTTAGTTATTTGTAATTATTAATAATAATTAATTATTATAAAATGATAAAGATAAATGAATTAATATAAAATGATAATCCATAATTTTTCCCATAATTATATATCTATCTATCTATCTATCTATCTATATATATATATATATATATTTTATTTAAATTAAAAAATGATAATTTCATATTTATTCAATGATAACATAAATTTTTGTATAAATATTAATTATTTAATATATTCATTCTATTTGATAGTAGAAAGAAATTTGGTATTCTTACCATTCAATATTGAATAAATATTTATATTATAATCAAAAATTTATTAAAAAAAAAATAAATCAATATTAAAAAAAATTTAATAGCCATCTCAATGAACAATAATTTATTTTAAATTTGATAAAGACGTAGAAATCGGGATAAAAAAAAAAAAAGGAAAAAGGAAAAACGGAAAAATACATATTGTCATACTAATTTTATTAGTATTTTAATATTAATTTTTTTTTTTTTTTTTTTTTTTTTTTTTTTTTACCTTTAAAATATATATAACTTACTAATTATAAAATATAAAATATAAAATTATATATATAAATTTAATAATTATATAAACACACACATATATATTATTTAATTTATTTTTGTTCTATTTGTTTTCTTTATTTTTATTTTTTTTTTATTTATATATTATTTATAAATCTCTATCTCTCTCTTTTTTTTTTTTTTTTTTTTAATTAATAATTGATTTTTTATTTCTGTATTTCATTCTATAAAATAATAAATATATCTAAATAAAACTATTATTAATATATTTTCCCCCAATCATTAAATAGCCTTTCTTCACAAAAACAATAATGAATATTTAGTATAGTATTAGTGTAACTTACAAGCTAAAAGAAACACTACAGAGAGTATTTATAAAATTATTTGTGATGTTTGTACTTTTATATATTTTTATTACTTTCACTTCATAAAAATGTTTTTGAAGTGAAAGTGAAATTTTCTAATTCATATTGTATATATAATTAATAATTTTAATTATTATTAGAATAAAATAAAATAAAATAATAATAAAAAAAAAATTATAAAAAAAATAATATTTATTATTATTTAATATTTATATTATTTTATTCTTTCTTTTTTTTTTTTAATTTTTTTTTCATAATAAAAAAAATCTTCAAATGTTAATATATTCCATATAGAATAAATAATAATTAATGAAATAATATTATAATTAATGAAATAAATAATAATTAATGAGATAATATTATAATATTGATTTCTATTTATTTATTAATTTTTAATCACCCCTTTATTATTATTTTATTTTATTTTTTAAATTTATTTTATATTAAAAAGAAATAATTTTATTTATTAAATGATACATAATTTTTTTTTTTTTTGTAATATAATACAACAAATAAATATATATAATATATAATGTATTAATAATAATATAAAGTGATTTAAATATTAAATAATAATAATATTATAGCTTGTTATTGTTATTATTATTATGATTATTATCTCTTGTTATTATAGCTTGTTATTTAAATAGCTTATTTTTATTATTATTATTATAGCTTGTTATTATAGCTTATTATTGTTATTAATTTTATTATGATTATTATATCTTGTTAATATAGTTTTTTATTATTGCTTGTTATTATAGCCAAGTATTATTATTTCTATTATCACTATGATTATTATATCTTATTATTATTAGAGCTTGTTATTGTTATGTTTTAATATCTTGCTATTACAGCTTATTAATATTATTATTACTATATTTATTATATTATTTATATTATTTATTTTTCAGTATATTAAATAATTTATAATAAATTAAAAATTTATTTAAAAATATTAAAAAAAAAAATAAAAAAAAATATATTAAATGATACTTTATCTTTAAAAAAAAAAAAAAAATAATAATAATAAATAATAATAATAATAATAATAATAATAATAAATAATAATAATAATAATAATAATAATAATTATAATAATAATATCAAAGATTTTTATTTTATTATTGTTAATTGTTTATTATTGACTTTCATGAATCATCATATTAATTAATAAATTGAAATGAAATTAATAATAATAATTTATTATTATTATTATTATTATTATTATTATTATTTATTATTATTATTATTATTATTATTATTATTTATTATTATTATTTTTTTTTTTTTTTTAAAGATAAATAAAAAAAATGTTTCATTAAAGATATTAAAAAAAAATTTTTTTTGATATTATTAATTATTTTATTTCTAAATATATACAAAAAATTAATATAAAAATTAATATAAAAATTTATTTATTTATTTATATGAAATTTATTTTTATTTTTATTTTTATTTATTTATTTATTTATTATTACTATTTTTTTTTTTTATGTTTATTATAAAATAAAATTTTCAAATAAATTTTCATTTTTAATCTTATTATTGTTATTATTTATTATTTATTATTAAAATGATTATTATTTATTATTATTATTTTACTAACATTTATTATTTATTAATTTTTTTTTTTTATTAATTTATTATTTATTATGAATGGAAATTTTTTTTTTTTTAATTTATTTTTTAGTAGTTTATCACTTTTTTTTTTTTTTTTTTTTTTATCTCATTTAATATAATAAATTAAATAAAAAATTTATTATTTTAATAAATATTTTAGCATTATTTCTATTTTTTTTTCTTTTATTTTAGAATTGACTCATTTTTTTTTTTTGTTATTTTTAATATTTGAATATCATAAAAATAAAAAAAAATTTTTTTTTAATTTAGGAAGCATGAAAATAATAATTTAATATTAAAAATTAAATTTTTTATTTTTTAATTAATGGTCTTACAAAGATGATCAACAGTTTACAAAAACGGAAAAATATCTTTTCGTATTGATATATATAAAAAAAAAAACAATTTTTTTTTTTTTGTATATAAACAAAGATAATTTCTACTCTTTTTTTTTTTTTTATAATCAAATAAAAATTCTTAGAAGTTTTAAAAATTTTTAAGAAATATAAAAGAAATAAGAAAAAAAATAAAGATAAAAAATTAAGAAAAAGAAAAAACCTTAAAAAATAAAAAAAATAAATTTAAAAAACAAAAAAAGTAAAAGAAAAAAAAAATAAAAAAATAAATTTAAAAAATAAAAATAAAAATAATATATTTAAATAAATTAAATAAAAGTTAATATAAAATAAAATAAAATAAATAAGATGGCTAAGAAGCAATTTATTCCAGCTTTATTATATGCTGTTTCTTTACTTACTCTTTCAGTCTCTGGTAAAGTCATTAATCATTGTGAAAACAAACATGCCGTTGATGCTGAAATGATTGTTCAAGGTTACGAATGGGGACCAGCCGTTCCAAAAGTCATTGTTAAATTTAATGATATTGTTACTGGTGTTAAGAAGGACACTTTCACTGTTAAAACTGGTGATACTGAACGTGAAATCCTCAGTGTTTACAACTCTGATGCTTTTGGTAACAGAAGAATATTACCAACTAAATACCTATCTTTTGACTTAAAAGTTAAGACGGTTTATGTTCCATTTATTAATACTTCCTTTGGTGAAGCTAGTCCATTTGTTTATGATATGGAAACTGGTATAAATGATTGGGCTCCAACCTTCGATTTAGAATTAAACTTGGCCCAAAACAAAACTTTCAACATTGGTTATTGTAAACAAAGTACTTGGGAAACTTATACCAAGAATTTAATGGAAGATTATGTTATTCCAGAAACGGCTTATTGGGAAAAAGATACTTTCACTCCATCTAGTGGTAACTTTACCTTACAACGTGCCTCATTCACTCCTTTTGGAGCAAAGAGAGATGGTGTGAAGAACCCATTAATTATTTGGTTACACGGTGCTGGTGAAGGTGGTTCTGACGTTGATATTACTTTATTAGGTAATGAAGTGACAGCCCTTGCTAAGGATGGTATTCAAAAGTATTTCACTACTTATAGACAAAGAGGTGCCTACGTCTTAGCTGTTCAAACTCCAACCATGTGGATGGACAAGGGTGATGGTACTTACAATAGTGACATTGATGGTGAAAAACAAACTTCCAAATATGATGCTGCTTTATTCGAAGCTATTCAAGACTATGTTAAGAATAACCGTGATATTGATACTAACAGAATTTACATTGGTGGTTGCTCAAATGGTGGATACATGACTATGAACTTAATGTTTGAACATGGTGATTTCTTTACGGCATTCTACCCTATCTGTGAAGCCTACATGAACAGAAATATCTCTGATGAAATGATTGACCAAGTTAAGGATTACAACATTTGGTTAATTCACTCTGAAGATGATACTACGGTTAATCCATTAGAAACTTCTATTCCATCTTACTATAGATTAATCAATGCTGGTGCCAAGAATGTCCACTACACTTTATTCGAAAATGTTAGAGGTACTGATGATCCAGATGCTATTTACATGGGTCACTACTCTTGGGTTTACGCCTTCAATGATCAAGTTAAGAAGGAATTTGATAATGAAAAGACCCTTGAAGATTTTGAAAATATTACCATTGAAAAGGGTAAATTAACTTCTACTGATAACTATGTTACTAATGCTAACTGTAACAAGGAAGGTAATATGTGGAGTTGGTTAGCCAAACAAACCAAGAAAAATTGAATTTAATTTCAATGAATAAATTATATAGATTATAGAAAAAAAAATAAATAATTATTATAATATAAAATTCTAAATGTTTATATATGATAATAAACTGAACAAAAATAAAAAAAAAAAAAAAAAAAAAAAAAAAGAATGATTATTATAATAATTATTATTATATAAAAAATTAATCATTACTTTTATAAAATAAAAAAAAAAGAGTTATTATCTTTTGATGTAAAATATATACACAAAAAAAAAAGTAATGTATTAAAAATATAGATTCATAATAATTATGATATAAATATAGAATAAATACAATATAAAATATTGTATAATATTATATGTAAACTTGTAAAAATTATATGAAAATAATCATTAATTTCTTTAACAAATTACATATAAAAATTAAAAAATAGATTAAAAAAAAATTAAAATATAGAATATAAAAAAAAAAAAATCATAGATAAAATCAAAAAAATAACAAAGATAAAAATAAAATTAAAGAAAAAAAAAAAAAAAAAAAAAAAAAAGATTAAAATAAAATTTAAAAAACGATTTAAAAATTTTTAAATGTAAAAAAAAATCATTTACAAAGAATAAATGTAAAAAAAATAAATAAATAAATAAATAAAATAAAAAGTAATAAAATATTTGAATATAAAAAATAAAACATATAAAATACAAAAAAAGAAATGAATTTTTTTTTTATCCATTTAATTATTAATAATAAAAATAATATTTAATAATAAATAAGTATCATTATTATTATTTTTCATTATTATTTATTTACTCTTTATTAAAATTTAAATATATATATATATATATATATATATATTCATTTTTTTTCCAAAATAAAAATTTATTCTTTAAAATTCAATAAATGTAATAATGTATTATTTAAAATATTAAAATATCAGAAAATATTAAATAAAACAAAAAATTAAGCTTTTATTTTCTTTCTTTATTATTATATATAATTTATTTATTTAAAAAAAAAGTTATTAAAAATAATTGAAATAGCTCATAATAATTTAAACATACAAGCTCAAGGTATTTTCAACGTTCAACAACATCAATTGAAAACTAAAAATGTAATTAAAAATTAAAACATGATGAAGAAAGAGTTCTCTATAATGTAAAAAGGGATTCATTTAAAGAATTGTACTTTCACTGGTCCAAGAGAAAGTGGAATCTTCTTTAAAGAAATCAAGAAATGTTATTGTGGATACTTGTAATTTCTCCTTAGGATAATCCTTTATGGCATAGTCGGAAATATGTTTTAATGAATTCTAATTTAGATGAAAAGACTAGAGCTCCGATTTGGTAGGCTAATGATGGTTATATTGATTCATGCAAGGTGGAATCCGTAAAATGTTTAAGAGAATGTCATAATACAGTGATTAATAATTGTACTATTAATTCAGAAGAATTTGGATGGAAATGTAATGATATTGAAATTAATAATAGTACTATTAATTCAGTATATATATGCTTTTTTTGGCACTAATAATGTTAAAAATTAATAATTTAAGATTCAGTGGTAAATATTCATTTCAATATATGGAAAATTTAAACTATTACTAATTCCTATCTTGAAACTAAAGATGCATTCTTGCAAAGTAAGAATGTCACAGTTAAGAATTCCACACTTAAAGGAGAATATTTAGCCCAGTTTTCTGAAGGTTTAACATTAATTAATTTTAAAATATTCGGAAGCTTAAAAATCCCAAATCTGGAAGTATTATAGTTGATAGTGTTGGAGACAATATTCTTAAAGGTTGTATTATGAAAAGTAATGCTAAAATTATTGTTAGAAATGAAACTCATTAAATATAAATATAAATTAATATAAATATGACTGAAATTACTCTTTATTTAATATTTATTATAATTACTATAAACCGAATTAAATTTATTGTTACTACAGATCAATATAAAAAATTTAAAACTTTTATTATTATAGTTATTAATTTTTTATTTATTAAAAATGTTAAATTTTTCTTTTTCTATTTTTTTTTTTTTTTTATAGTAATATTCTTAGAAATAAAATAAATATTTGATAAAATAATAGGAATAAAACTTATTCATCTTTTAGTACAATATATTTTCATTAAATATTTTATTGAAATTATTATATATAATATTCATTTAATTAATAAAAATTAATAAGTATATATTATGTATTATGCATTTTTTTTATATATCATTAAAGTTTCATGAAGTAAAAATTTTAATTTTTTTATTAAAATTTATAAAAGATATACAAATAAAAAAACAAATCCATATAAGCAAAATAAAAATGGGATATAATAAATATAATAATGAAAATTTAAAAAAAAAAAAATTTGTTTTTGCACTGTAAAAAATAAATATAGTATAAAATAAAATAATATAAATAACAATTCTATTGACCTATTGTTAAAATATAGATAATTTTAAAAATAACAGTCGTTTTAAAAACAAAAATAAAGAACAAAAAACAAATAAAAAACAAATAAATATATAAAAATATAAATATATAAAGAAATATAAAAAAAATATACATTTTTATATAGTATATCATTAAATTTTTATGCTAATAACTATTACTATTGAAAAACTATAAAAAAAATTTAAGTATGTAAGAATTATAAAGTACTTTAAAAAAAAAAGACATAGAATAAATATATTCTTTAGTTTTTGATTACCACATTATAATATTATGTTTATTTATTTTTGTTTTATATTTAAAAAGTTTAATGACAATGAATATTATTCCTTAATCTGATTTAAAAAAATTAGTCAATGTATAATATATATATATATAAATAAAAATGAATATCTAAATATCTACGTTTATGTTCTTTTAAATATAAAATTCTATATAAATAATAAATAATAAATAATAAATAATAAATAATAAATAATTAAATAATAAATAATAAATAATAAATAATAAATAATAAATAATAAATAATTGAATAATAAATAATAAATAATAAATAATAAATAATAAATAATAAATAATAAATAATAAATAATAAATAATAAATAATAAATAATAAATAATAAATAATTGAATAAAAAATAATAAATAATTGAATAATAAATAATAAATAATAAATAATAAATAATAAATAATAAATAATAAATAATAAATAATAAATAATAAATAATTGAATAATAAATAATTGAATAATAAATAATTGAATAATAATTGAATAATAAGTAATAAATAATTGAATAATAAATAATAAATAATTGAATTATAAATAATAAATAATAAATAATAAATAAATAATTAAATAATAAATAATAAATAATAAATAATATTTAATATTTAATGTAAAAAAAAAAAGTTGAATTTAAATAATTATATATAGAAAATTCTTTTTTTTTATTTTGTAAATTATTATTATTCAATCAATCGATATTTAATATAGAAAAATATATAATAAATAATAAATTAAAATTTGTATTTTTTTATTAATAATAATAGTAATAATAATAATAAATAGAAAAAAAAAAAAAAAAAAAAGAAGAAATAATTTAACTACGCCTCAATTTAATTGTGTAATATAAAAATTAAATAATCTAAATATTGAAAATTTACTACTCCTCAAATTCAATAAAATTATATATAAATAAAAAAATTTCCTTTAAGCTTTTTTTTTTTTTATTGTAGTTAAATTATTTAAATCTATTTGTGTATATAAAATAATAAATTTATTATTATTATTAATAAATAAATAATAAATATAAAAATAATTATATAAGTAAATAATATTTTAATAAAAAAAAAAGTAATATTTTTGTATTTTTGTATTTTTTTTTTTTTTAAAAAGAAGAAAAAAATTAAATCATGAAGTATCCAAGAACATATCATTTACCATTTTCACCGGGAACTACTAATGATGATAAAATGCTTCCAAAGAAGAAATGGTTTGACAATTATAGAGGAAAAGAAGTTGTAATTACCGAAAAACTTGACGGTGAAAATATTCATATGGATAAAGACAATTGTTTTGCGCGTAGTGATGGTGAAGTTACTAGAAGTCCATGGACAAAAAATATTTGGAGTCCATCTAACGGTTTATTTTGGAGAGTACAACATTTAATAGGGTCAGATGAAACTATTTTTGGAGAAAATTTATATGGAGAACATGCTATTCATTATGATAAATTAAATACTTATTTCCATATATTTGGTGTTGTTGGAAAATCAAAAGAAAATCCTCAATCTTCTATATTTTATTCATGGGATGATCTTAAAAAGGTATCAGAGAGATTAGAAATTCCAACAGTTCCAGTCATCTATGAAGGAAAAATCCAATCGGAGGCTCATTTGAAGAAAATTATTGAAGAAGCCATGAAAACACCTTCTGCATACGGTACTACCAAAGAAGGAATAGTAATGAGAATAAGGGATTCATTTTTAACCGAAGATTTTCCAAAATGTGTTTGTAAGTGGGTAAGACCAAATCATGTACAAACTGACAAACATTGGACGAAAAATTGGAAAAGAGCTGAATTATTTGATAATTATGAATATTATTAAATTTATATGATCATCTTTTCTTTTTCTTTTTTTTTATATATATATATCAATTTAAAGTATATCCCTAATTATATATAAAATTCATATACCAATAATATTTTTTTATTTAGATAAACTTAATAATTGATAGAAAAAAAAAAAAAAAAAAAAAAAAATAGAATTTATATAAAAATTATTTAAAATTTAATTTAATTTATTTTTTAAATTTTATCAAATTTAAAATAATTTATTAAAAATAATATTTGATACCTTTTTTTTTTTTATTGTTTTTTTTTTTTTTTTTTTTTAACACTTTTTTTTTTTTTATAAAAACTATTTAAAATTATTTAAAATTAAGGACAGCTAATAATTTATTTATATTTCAATAATATATATATATTTTAAATTTTAATAAATAAAATTATTTTGATAAAGAAATATTTAAAATAATCTATTATAGATAATAGCTATTAAAAAAAAATAAATATAAATATAAATATAAATATAAATATAAATATAAATATAAATAAAAATATAAAAAAAAATGTTATTATAAAATATAAAGCGTTTTTTCAGTTTATTTTTTAATATTACGAATTAGAATAAAATATGTGGAAAATTATTTATTCAAAATAATATTGATTTTTATAACTTAAAAAAGTATTTATTATGAAATTAAATAAATAAAAATAGTTATATTTCATTTAAGATTATATTTTAATTCATGATATTTGAAAATTTAAAAGCTTTTATTTCAAATATAATTTTAAAATCTTTAAAATTTTTCAATTGTATAATTTAAAAAGATGATAATAAGTGATATTATTATATTTAAATAATAAATAAATTTTTACATTTTTTTTTTTATCATTTCCGCAATTATTATGAAATTTATCTTTATTTATTTTAATCATTTATTAAGTACATATATATTTCTTAAAATATATATATATAATTAATATATATATATATAAATTATTTGTCCAAATTAAAAAAAAAAAATAATAATTTTTTAAATAGAAATGTGAAATAAAAGTAATATTTAAAATAAAGTGTGTATAAATAAATTCAGGAAAAAGTTTATATGCAATGAACCTTACCTCCAGGTTATAAGATTTCTGTTCAAAGAAATTCTTATTCTGGATTAGGGTTTGAATGGACAATCTGAAGGAAATTATGGTCTTCTTCTTCTTCTTCTTCTTCTTCTTCTTCTTCTTCAAAGGTATTGGCCCTTGATGATCTGTCCTAACTGCATTTAGAGCATCAACGATGAAAATTTTCGGAAAGACAGGAACATTAGCTCCTGGTTGGTTTGCACTTATACCGTCAGGAATAGTAATCTTTGTTAAGGTACTAGCCTTAGGCATAATTTCTGTAAAATGAGAGCCACAGATTACACCCATGAATGGTGTTTTAGGAATAATCACTAGAAATGATTCGATTATTAAACGAAGTATTCCTTTTTTTTCTTTTTTTAAAAATCTAAATCAATAACTTCTGCATTTCTTCCACTATGAAGGAAGTTATACACTCGGTACCACGTAATAAAATTTTACAAATTTTTAATAGTATTAGATTAAACTTTTTATATAATAATTATAATAATATTACAATATTCTTTTATCATTTTTTTTTTTTTTTGTTAATATATGTAAATCTATTCATAATTAAAAACTTTAATAAATAATAAATATATTTAAATAATATAATAATGTAATAAAATAATAGTATTTAAATAGAAATGTAATAATATTTAAATATTATTATTTTCACTATAGTTATTGACTATGTAAATTTCAATTATTTTTATTTGTATTATAAAATATATATACACTTTCTCTTTTTTGTCTATTTTTACATTTAAATATAATTTTTAATGTATTATGAATGTAATATTAAAATTTAGATATTTGTTAATTCTATTTAATTTGAAATAAAATATTATATCTATTAATAATATTAAAATTTAGATATTTGTTAATTCTATTTAATTTGAAATAAAATATTATATCTATTAATAATATTAAAATTTAGATATTTGTTAATTCTATTTAATTTGAAATAAAATATTATATCTATTAATAATATTAAAATTATAATTATAATAATTCCAAATTCACATTTATATTTAATGGTTTTTAAGATACACACTAAATAATATGTAATGTTACAATTAATATTTTTTATTAAATTTTTATTTTATTATATAAATATTTATTATAAAATGAAGATACAAATAAAATATTTAGAATAAAAAAAAAATAAAAATAACAATTATTATATTTTTATTTTATTATATAAATATTTATTATAAAATGAAGATACAAATAAAATATTTATAATAAATAAAAATAAAAAAAAAACAAAAAAATAATTAAAATAACTATTAATAGAAATAAATATATACATTATAATTACTAACGTAAATAAATAAATTTTTTAAGAAATATATTTTTTTTTAACTAAATAATTAATTATTTTTAATTACTTATATTTAAATAATGATAGTTTTTTAAAGGGTATAGATATTTGGCTTGTTTATATTAAATTATTTTTTATATATTTAATTAGATTCATTTCTAACAATAATTTTGGCATTGCTTTCCATAATAGAATCTTCAAGAATAATGTCTCCAACACTATCAACTGTAATACTTCCCGACTTGGGATTCTTAATAGATAAAACATGTCCATTAATAGTCGCTTCAACTTCTGAATATTCAAAACTCAAATCTGTTCCTTCCATACTACAATTTATCATCTTTAAATTCTTACAGTAGCAAAGAGGTTGAGTTCCAATAATCTTACAATTTATTAACGTTAAACCTTCAGAGAACCACGCTAAATATTCTCCTTTAAGTGTAGAATTCTTAACTGTGACATTCTTACTATGCCAGAATGCATCTTTAGTATCTAGATAGGAATTAGTAATAGTTAAATTTTCCATATATTGGAAGGAATATTTTCCACTGAATCTTAAATTATTAATTTTAACATTATTAGTGCCAAAAAGCATATACACTGAATTAATAGTACTATTATTAATTTCAATATCATTACATTTCCATCCAAATTCTTCTGAATTAATAGTACAATTATTAATTACTGTATTATGGCATTCTCTTAAACATTTTACAGATTCCACCTTACAAGAATCAATATAACCATCATTAGCATACCAAATTGGTGCTCTTGTCTTTTCATCTAAATTAGAATTCACTAAAACATATTTTTGACTATGCCATAAAGGATATCTTAAAGAGAAATTACAGGAATCCACAATAACATTTCTTGATTCCTTTAAAGAAGATTCACCATCTCTTGGACCAGCGAAAGTACAATTCTTTATATGAGTATCTTTTACATTATAGAGAGCTCTTTCTTCATCATATGTTTCATTTTCAATCACATTCATTGTTTTCAATTGAGGTTGTTGAACCTTGAAAATACCTTGGGCTTGTAAATTTAAATTATTTTGAGCAATTTCAATCATTTTTGTTAATTTTTTTTTTTTTTTATATTTTTATAATTATATTATATATTCTTTAAAAAAAAAATAATTTTAATTTTTGTTGTTTATATACTTAATTCTCTTATTAATATAAATAATATTTAAATAAATTTATTAAACTTCCAAGAATAAATTTTAAATTTTTAAGAAAAAATGAAGATATTTATATTTTTTTTTTTAATTTCAATAAAATTAATTTGTATATAAAAAGCTAAATATAGATTGAAATTTATTAATTTGAATAAATAGTTTTAAAAAGTTAAAATTATTTTATAAATATAAAAAAAAAAAAAAAAAAAATTAGTAATCATTGAGGGTGGATTATAATCCCGCATATTGAAATTAATATATGGTAAATTTTAAATTAACTTTTTGATTGGTTGATTTTGCTTGTTATAAAAATATACTCTATGTTTTATATGACTAAAATAAATATAATATTTGTATATCAATTATTAAAATTTTATAAAAAAAAAGTAATATATTTTCCATTAACTTATAATATTTGTATATCAATTATTAAAATTTTATAAAAAAAAAAAAAATAATATATTTTCCATGAACTTATAATATTTATATATCAATTATTAAAATTTTATAAAAAAAAAGTAATATATTTTCCATTAACTTATAATATTTGTATATCAATTATTAAAATTTTATAAAAAAAAAAGTAATATATTTTCCATTATTTTACCAAATTAAATATAGTATATTATTTTTATATTTTATAATTTAAGACTAATTATGTATATAAAATCCATTATTAAAAAAATGATTAATATGTATAAAAAATAATTAAAAAAAATATATATATATTAATCCAATTATACTTTAAAATTATATTACATTGAAAATATTTTTAATTTTTCTAATACAAAGAAATTATTATGAAAATTATTAAAAATATAAATATTTGATCTATATTTTAATAGTGGTTATTATTCAAACAATTTTAATATAATATATAAAGTTTATTTATTTAACTATTTTAATAGATATCAATATAATACTTATATTGAATTTTATATGTAATTGAAGAAATTCTTAAATACGTAATAATTTTTATATATATTAACAATTAGTATATGTTTTAACTAAATGAAGAAATCTTTATTATATAAGTTATAATGACTAACTAAATACCCCACTTAGAGAAGTTCGCCTTATTTATGATAATTTTTATATATTTTCATGTAATATATAATAATAACTTCAATATAATAATATTAAATATATATTATATTGATATCCATTTTTTTTTTTTTATTTTTATTTTTATTTTATTTTATATTGACATACAAACATATTTATATTATATATAATATGCGCATTATTTTTATATATATAATACAATATATTCAAATATAAGTGAAGATTATTTATTAAATTATTTAAAAATATAAATAAATATATTCCATTTATTGAGTACATAAATAAAGAAATATCTTTTTTTATTTTTATTAGATAATAAGAAAAAAAATATAAAAAGATATTTCTTTATATCAAAGGATTAATTTTGAGACGAAATTAATTAAAAGAACCATAAATTATAATTATATTATTATTACTTTAATATAAGAATTAATTGTGAATATCTTAAATAAAGATGAATTAATATGTATGAGTAATCATGGAAAAATTATGATTATATTTTATAACTTTATATATACTAAATTTTTAATTGAGAGCTTCATAATGAGCAATGATTATCATAATTAAGAATTTTTATATAAATGTTCTTCTTATTTCTTCTATTAGACGATAGAAATAATAGTTTATTTATTTTATTACTGATTGGAATTTTGCGGATTTTAATCCATTACGGACTTATCAATAGACTTATTAATTTTATTTTATAATATATTAATCAATATATTATAAATAATATATAAATATATGTAGTCAATTATAAATTTATAATTACAATACATAATTATTTTTTTAGAAAAAAAATTTTTTTATTATTAATAATGAAGAATAATATAGAATAATAATAAATTAAATTTATCCATTTAAAATTTTTTTATCTTTTTATAAAATTTAAAAATAATATTAAATAATAAATAACTTTTTTTTTTTTTTTTTTAATATTTGTTTATTTATTTTTCATTGAAAAAAAAAAAATATATAAATATCTTCATTTTTTCTTTAAAAATTTAAAATTCATTCTTCAAAATTTAATAAATTTATTTAAACATAAAATAATATTAAATTATAATAAAAATATAGTTTTTAATAAATTTTGTTATAATAATACATAGTTTATTATAAAAAAAAAAGTTATTAAAAATGATTGAAATCGCCCAAACTAATTTAAACTTACAAGCTCAAGGTATTTTCAAGGTTCAACAACCTCAATTGAAAACAATGAATGTAATCGAAAATAAAACTTATGATGAAGAAAGAGCTCTCTATAATGTAAAAGATACTCATATAAAGAATTGTACTTTCGCTGGTCCAAGAGATGGTGAATCTTCTTTAAAGGAATCAAGAAATGTTATTGTGGATTCCTGTAATTTCTCTTTAAGATATCCTTTATGGCATAGTCAAAAATATGTTTTAATGAATTCTAATTTAGATGAAAAGACAAGAGCTCCAATTTGGTATGCTAATGATGGTTATATTGATTCTTGTAAGGTGGAATCTGTAAAATGTTTAAGAGAATGTCATAATACAGTGATAAATAATTGTACTATTAATTCAGAAGAATTTGGATGGAAATGTAATGATATTGAAATTAATAATAGTACGATTAATTCAGTATATATGCTTTTTGGCACTAATAATGTTAAAATTAATAATTTAAGATTTAGTGGTAAATATTCCTTCCAATATATGGAAAATTTAACAATTACTAATTCCTATCTTGATACTAAAGATGCATTTTGGCATAGTAAGAATGTCACGGTTAAAAATTCTACACTTAAAGGAGAATATTTAGCCTGGTTCTCCGAAGGTTTAACATTAATTAATTGTAAGATTATTGGAACTCAACCTCTTTGCTACTGTAAGAATTTAAAGATGATAAATTGTAGTATGGAAGGAACAGATTTGAGTTTTGAATATTCAGAAGTTGACGCCACTATTAATGGACATGTTTTATCTATTAAGAATCCCAAATCGGGAAGTATTACAGTTGATAGTGTTGGAGACATTATTCTTGAAGATTCTATTATGGAAAGCAATGCTAAGATTATTGTTAGAAATGAATCTAATTAAATATATAAAAAAATTTAATATAAAAAAATCAAATATATATATACCCTTTATATAATAAAAACTATCATTATTTAAATATTAGTAATTAAAAGATAAATAATTATTTAATTTTAAAAAAAAAATTTTATTAATTATTTAGTTTAAAAAAAAAAATTTAATTATTTACGTTAGTAATTATAATGTATATATTTATTTCTATTAATAATTTTTACTATTTTTGTTTTTTCATATCTAATACTTTTAATTGTATATTCCATATAAAGATAAATTTTTAAAATTATTAAATAAAAAAAATTATAAAAAAAAAATATTGAAATATTATATTTTATTTTGTGTATTTAGAAAAAGTCATAAAGTATACTAATATCATTATTTAAGAACATAAGTATACATTTAAAATTAATTATAATTATTAACTTTAATATTGATAATAGATATTATATTTAATTTAAATTCCATGAAATATTTAAATGTTAATACTTAAAATAAAAAGCTGCATTAATTTTATTAATTTTAAGTTTAAGTTCTAATCAACATTGAAAAAAAAAAAAAAAAAAAAAAAAAAAACGAGAAAGAAAATTTTAAAAATATTTTTCAGACAATTTATAATTAAATGTAATAGATAAAAAAACAATTTTTCATATTTACAGTATTATATTATATCACCATCAACAATAACTTACCAACAACCACCATCTACTCCTAATCAACAACTGTATGTATAATCCGTATTTTACAACCATTCTATACTCCTAGTTCTAGCCCTCAAAACTATGACTTACCAACATCATTTATATTCTCCCAACCAATCTCCTACTTCACCATATCAACAATAAATACTTCATTATAATATATAAAATAATAATAATAAAAAAAATAAATAAAATAGAGGGAAATAAAACGAAAGTTAATTTATAAATTAATTCATTTATAATAATATAGTAATTATAACTAAATAATAAATAAACTTTTAATATAATAATAGCAAATTAAAAAATAAAAAATTATTATTATTATTATTATATTAATAATAATAATAATAATAAAAAAAAAAAAAAAAGAATAAAAGATGAAAGAGAAAAAATAATAAAAAAAAAAAAAGATTATAGTAATAAAAAATTAAAAATTTAAAATTAAAAATGAAAATGAAATATTTCAAGTTATAAACTATCTTTATATTAAAACTAAAAAAAATTAAAAATTAAAAATTAAAAAATAAAAAAATAAAAAATATAAAAAAAAAATAAAAAAATTTTTAAAATATATGTAATAAATATAATAAATATGAAAATTATAAACAAGTAATTATCAAATAAATTTTAATAACTTAAAAGATAAAAATGATAAAAATAAAATAAAATAAAATAAAATAAAAAATAAATGAATTAATAAAAATTTTCTATTAAATATTTTTCACATTTTTTTTGGTTTGTTTTTTTTTTGATTTTATTGTTTTATATAAACAATAATTAATTTAAAATAAATATTTGTTAAAAACATTAATAAGTTATTTATTAAATTTCATAAAAATTTATTTTTATATAATTTAATAAATAACCAAAAAAAAAAAAAAAAAAAAAAAAAAAAAACTAAAAGGTTTTTTTTTTTTTTTGTTATAATATATCATATATATAGTAATAACAAAATTTATTGTAATAAACATACAAAATTTTCCTTTTTTTATTACATATATTTTAAAATATTTTATTCCAAATTTTAAATAATAAAAATATTTAAAAAAAAAAAAAAAAAAAAATTAAATATAAAAAATATAAAAATATAAATTATATCCTGTAATCTAAATATAGAATGAGATTATGTACTATTAATAAGTAGTTTAAAAAGGTTAAGTCTACCTATAAATCCGAAAGAAAGGTATCCATTAAAAGTGGATTAAAATCCGCATATTAAACAATTAATATAATTTTATTTCAATCTTTTGATTGGTTGATTTTATTTATTAATTTTAAATATAGATATCTATTTGATATAAAAATGAAATATAAATTTATATATTGCTAAATTTAGTTAAATAGATCTCTGATTAAATTAAACATAATCAAATATATTTAATTTTTATATATTATGATTAACTAATTAATAATTAAATAATTTCCATTATTTTTATTCTTTTATTTCATTTTTATTTTCTCTCGTTCTATTATTGCATAATCAATGAAAAAGTAATATATAGTTTTCTAAAAGATAATTTAAATTATAAGTTTAAAATTTTTTTAATATTTTCAAATATGAATATAGAAGAAGCACTACATGAAAATAAAAGTGATGTTTATAGCTTTAAATTAAATATCAATTTTTATATATATATATATAATTAAATGAAATCCTTTTATATATGAATTTATATATTTTATTTTTATTTAAATTAATTCATATTAAATTATTGTAATTATAATTCAAGTCTCAAAAGAAATTCCTTACTCAACTATTAAAATATAAATATATATATTTTATTATTTGGATGGATTAATCACTATTTTTCCAATAATTAATAAATATTAATAACTAGTATATTCTGAAACTTAATAACATAAAATATATATATATATAATAAATTACATTGATTAAAAATTTATCCTATCAAGAAAGTTATTTTTATTTATATACAATTGATTTCCTTTTAAATACATATTAACAACCCAACAAAGCTCTATATTAATATTAAATAAAATATATATATCTTTTTATTAAATATTAAATAAAATATACATATAATTTAATATATATAAAATTATGTTTAAAGATTATCTATTTAAATATTTAAAAATGTTAATCGAATATATTTTAATTATTTAAAAATATTAATAAAGAAATATCTTTTTACATGTAAAATTTGAAACAAATTAAAATAATAATATATTGATTTTTAAACATGTTAACTTTAATGTGAATTTAATAGATTTTTATGCATATAATGAGTAATCATGACATAATTTTAAGTATTTAATTGAAATAATTTATATTTTTTAATTAAATACTTTTCTTTTTATTTCTTCTTTTTACCTTATCTTTATAGTATTTTATTTTATTGTATAAACTAATATATAATGTATATTTTACATTAATTATATTCACATTTTTTTTGCGGATCTTAATCCATTAATGGATTATTTCTAAGAGTATTATAAATAAATTATGAATTCTATATATACATTAAATTACAATTAGTAATTTATATAAATATGTTTTTTTTTATACATTAATTACATTTTTACGGATCTAATTCCGTTAATGGATTATTACAAAGCATTTTATATATTATAATTAAATTATATATTTTACATATATATTAAATTACAATTAGTAATTTATAAATTAAGTTTAAAAAAAATTTTTTTCGTTTATTATTAATAATGTATTAATAATACAGAAGAAATTAAATTTAATTTATCCATTTAATAATTTTTTTAATATTTGTTTATTTATTTTTCATTGAAAAAAAAAAAAATATAAATACCTTCATTTTTTTACTTCATAATTTAGAATTCATACTTTAAAATTTAATAAATTTATTTAAAAATTAATAATATTATTAAATAAGCTTTTTTTTTTTAAAAAAAAAAATATAAAATATTAATTACTATATTAAAATAATACAAAATTAGTTTTATTTATTAAAAAAAAAAAAAAGTTATTAAAAATGATTGAAATCGCTCAAAATAATTTAAATTTACAAGCCCAAGGTATTTTTAAGGTTCAACAACCTCAATTAAAAACAATGAATGTCATCGAAAATAAAACTTATGATGAAGAAAGAGCTCTCTATAATGTAAAAGATACCCATATAAAGAATTGTACTTTCGCTGGTCCAAGAGATGGTGAATCTTCTTTAAAAGAATCAAGAAATGTTATTGTGGATTCTTGTAATTTTTCATTGAGATATCCTTTATGGCATAGTCAAAAATATGTTTTAATCAATTCTAATTTAGATGAAAAGACTAGAGCTCCAATTTGGTATGCTAATGATGGTTATATTGATTCATGTAAGGTGGAATCTGTAAAATGTTTAAGAGAATGTCATAATACAGTGATAAATAATTGTACTATTAATTCAGAAGAATTTGGATGGAAATGTAATGATATTGAAATTAATAATAGTACGATTAATTCAGTATATATGCTTTTTGGCACTAATAATGTTAAAATTAATAATTTAAGATTTAGTGGTAAATATTCCTTCCAATATATGGAAAATTTAACTATTACTAATTCCTATCTTGATACTAAAGATGCATTCTGGCATAGTAAGAATGTCACAGTTAAGAATTCTACACTTAAAGGTGAATATTTAGCGTGGTTCTCTGAAGGTTTAACATTAATTAATTGTAAGATTATTGGAACTCAACCTCTTTGCTACTGTAAGAATTTAAAGATGATAAATTGTAGTATGGAAGGAACAGATTTGAGTTTTGAATATTCAGAAGTTGACGCCGCTATTAATGGACATGTTTTATCTATTAAGAATCCCAAGTCGGGAAGTATTACAGTTGATAGTGTTGGAGACATTATTCTTGAAGATTCTATTATGGAAAGCAATGCTAAGATTATTGTTAGAAATGAATCTAATTAAATATATAAAAAAATTTAATATAAAAAAGCCAAGTATATATATATACCCTTTATATAATATTAACTATCATTATTTAAATATTAGTTATTAAAAGATAAATAATTATTTAATTTTAAAAAAAAAAATTTTTATTAATTATTTAGTTTAAAGAAAAAAATTTAATTATTTACGTTAGTAATTATAATGTATATATTTATTTCTATTAATAATTTTTACTATTTTTGTTTTTTCTTATCTAAAACTTTTAATTGTATATTCCATATAAAGATAAATTTTTAAAATTATTAAATAAAAAAAAAATATAAAAAAAAAATATTGAAATATTATATTTTATTTAGTGTATTTAGGAAAAGTCATAAAGTATACTAATATCATTATATTATTATATAAGTATATAAGTAAATATTTAAAATTAATTATAATTATGAACTTTAATATTGATAATAGATATTATATTTAATTTAAATTCCATGAAATATTTAAATGTCAATACTTAAAATAAAAAGTTTTATTTATTTTAAGTTTAAGTTCTAATCAACATTTAAAAAAAAAAAAGTAGAAAAATTATAAAATATTTTTCAAACAATTTATTTTTTATTTTTTTTTTTTTTAAATGCAATAGATAAAAAACAATTTTTCATATTTACAATAATATATTATATCACCATCAACAATAACTTACCAACAACCACCATCAACTTCCAATCAACAACTGTATGTATAATCCGTATTTACAACCATCCTATACTCCTAGTTCTAGCCCTCAAAACTATGACTTACCAACATCATTTATATTCTCCCAACCAATCTCCTACTTCACCATATCAACAATAAATACTTCATTATAATATATAAAATAATAATAATAAAAAAAAAATAAATAAATAAAATAGAGGGAAATAAAACAAAAGTTAATTTATAAATTAATTCATTCATTTTAATAATAATATGGTAATTATAACTAAATAACAAATAACTAATAAAAAAACTTTTATTATAATAAAAGCAAATTAAGAAATAAAAAATTATTATTATTATATTAATAATAATAATAAAAGAAAAAAAAAAGAATAAAAGATGAAAGAGAAAAAATAAAAAAAAAAAAAAAAAAAGATTATAATAATAAAAAATTAAAAATTTAAAATGAAAATGAAAATGAAATATTTCATATTATAAACTATCTTTATATTAAAAAAATAAAAATATAAAAAATATAAAAAAAAAATAAAAAAATTTTTAAAATATATGTAATAAATATAATAAATATGAAAATTATAATCAAGTAATTATCAAATAAATTTTAATAACTTAAAAGATAAAAATGATAAAAATAAAAAAAAAAAAAATAAAATAAAAAATAAATGAATTAATAAAAATTTTCTATTAAATATTTTTCACATTTTTTTTGGTTTGTTTTTTTTTTTTGATTTTATTGTTTTAAATAAACAATAATTAATTTAAAATAAATATTTGTTAAAAACATTAATAAGTTAATTAAATTTCATAAAAATATTTTTATATAATTTAATAAATAACAAACAAAAATAAAAACCTTTTAGTTTTTTTTTTTTTTTTGTTATAATATATCATATATATAGTAATAACAAAATTTATTGTAATAAACATACAAAATTTCCCGTATTTTATTTCATATATTTTAAAATATTTTATTCCAAATTTTAAGTAATAAAAATATTAAAAAAAAAATTAAATATATAAATATAAATTATATCCTGTAATCTAAATATAGAATGAGATTGTTTAAAAAGGTTAAGTCTACCTATAAATCCGAAAGAAAGGTATCCATAACCATTAAAAGTGGATTATAATCCGCTTATTAAATAATTAATATAAATTTATTTCAATCTTTTGATTTATTGATTTTATTTATTAATTTTAAATATATCTATTTGATATAAAAATGAAATATAAATTTATATTTTGCTAAATTTAGTTAAATAGATCTCTGATTAAATTAAACATAATCAAATATATTAAATTTTTATACATTAATGAATAACTAATTAATAATTAAATAGTTTCCATCATTTTTATTCCTTTATTTCATTTTTATTTTCTTTTGTTTTATTATTGCATAATCAATAAAAAAGTAATATATATATATATTTAATTATATAAATTAATATATATGGCTTTCTTAAAAGATAATTTAAATTATAAACATCACTTTTATTTTCATGTAGTTCTTCTATATTCATATTTGAAGATATTAAAAATTTTAAACTTATAACTTTAAATTAAATATCAATTTTTTTTTTTTTATATATAATTAAATGAAATCCTTTTATATATGAATTTATATATTTTATTTTTATTTAAATTAATTTATATTAAATTATTGTAATTATAATTCAAGTCTCAAAAGAAATTCCTTACTCAACTATTAAAATATAAATATATATATTTTATTACTTGGATGGATTAATCACTATTTTTCCAATAATTAATAAATATTAATAACTAGTATATTCTGAAACTTAATAACATAAAATATATATATATATAATAAATTACATTGATTAAAAATTTATCCTATCAAGAAAGTTATTTTTATTTATATACAATTGATTTCCTTTTAAATACATATTAACAACCCAACAAAGCTCTATATTAATATTAAATAAAATATATATATCTTTTTATTAAATATTAAAAAAATATATATAAATCTTTATATTAAATATTAAATAAAATATACATATAATTTAATATATATTAAATTATGTTTAAAGATTATCTATTTAACTATTTAAAAATGTTAATCGAATATATCTTAAATTATTTAAAAATATTAATAAAGAAATATCTTTTTACATGTAAAATTTGAAACAAATTAAAATAATAATATATTGATTTTTAAACATGTTAACTTTAATGTGAATTTAATAGATTTTTATGCATATAATGAGTAATCATGACATAATTTTAAGTATTTAATTGAAATAATTTATATTTTTTAATTAAATACTTTTCTTTTTATTTCTTCTTTTTACCTTATCTTTATAGTATTTTATTTTATTGTATAAACTAATATATAAAGTATATTTTACATTAATTATATTCACATTTTTTTTGCGGATCTTAATCCATTAATGGATTATTTCTAAGAGTATTATAAATAAATTATGAATTCTATATATACATTAAATTACAATTAGTAATTTATATAAATATGTTTTTTTTATACATTAATTACATTTTTGCGGATCTAATTCCGTTAATGGATTATTACAAAGCATTTTATATATTATAATTAAATTATATATTTTACATATATATTAAATTACAATTAGTAATTTATAAATTAAGTTTAAAAAAAATTTTTTTCGTTTATTATTAATAATGTATTAATAATACAGAAGAAATTAAATTTAATTTATCCATTTAATAATTTTTTTAATATTTGTTTATTTATTTTTCATTGAAAAAAAAAAAAATATAAATACCTTCATTTTTTTACTTCATAATTTAGAATTCATACTTTAAAATTTAATAAATTTATTTAAAAATTAATAATATTATTAAATAAGCTTTTTTTTTTTAAAAAAAAAAATATAAAATATTAATTACTATATTAAAATAATACAAATTTAGTTTTATTAAAAAAAAAAAAAAAAAAAAATGATTGAAATCGCTCAAAATAATTTAAATTTACAAGCTCAAGGTATTTTCAAGGTGCAACAACCTCAATTGAAAACAATGAATGTCATCGAAAATAAAACTCTTGATGAAGAAAGAGCTCTCTATAATGTAAAAGATACTCATATAAAGAATTGTACTTTCGCTGGTCCAAGAGATGGTGAATCTTCTTTAAAGGAATCAAGAAATGTTATTGTGGATTCTTGTAATTTTTCATTGAGATATCCTTTATGGCATAGTCAAAAATATGTTTTAGTGAATTCTAATTTAGATGAAAAGACTAGAGCTCCAATTTGGTATGCTAATGATGGTTATATTGATTCTTGTAAGGTGGAATCTGTAAAATGTTTAAGAGAATGCCATAATACAGTAATTAATAATTGTACTATTAATTCAGAAGAATTTGGATGGAAATGTAATGATATTGAAATTAATAATAGTACAATTAATTCAGTATATATGCTTTTTGGCACTAATAATGTTAAAATTAATAATTTAAGATTTAGTGGAAAATATTCATTCCAATATATGGAAAATTTAATTATTACTAATTCTTATCTTGATACTAAAGATGCATTCTGGCATAGTAAGAATGTCACAGTTAAAAATTCTACACTTAAAGGAGAATATTTAGCGTGGTTCTCTGAAGGTTTAACATTAATTAATTGTAAGATTATTGGAACTCAACCTCTTTGCTACTGTAAGAATTTAAAGATGATAAATTGTAGTATGGAAGAAACAGATTTGAGTTTTGAATATTCAGAAGTTGACGCCACTATTAATGGACATGTTTTATCTATTAAGAATCCCAAATCGGGAAATATTACAGTTGATAGTGTTGGAGACATTATTCTTGAAGATTCCATAATGGAAAGCAATGCTAAGATTATTGTTAGAAATGAATCTAATTAAATAATTAGAAAATTTAATACAATTAATTTAAATATATACCCATAGTTAAATATACACTATTTTTATTTAAATATTAATAACAACTATTTATTTAATTAAAACTATTAATATCAATATAATTATATATAAGTTATATATAGTTTTTTGTGTAAATTTTGATTTCTTTTTTTTTTTTTAAAAAAAAATACTAAACATTAAAATAATTTCAATTTTTATCTATAAAATCAATAATATCTAATTAAAAAACAAAAGAAAATAAATAAAAAAAAATAAAAAAAAAAAAAAAAAAAAAAAAAAAAAAAAAAAAAAAATAAATGAAAATAAATGAAAATGTATAGATTATTAAAAATAAAGTTTAATAAATTAATAAAAACATTTATAAAACATAGAAAAGTTGGATTTTTAATATTTATTTATTTATTTATTATTATTATTATTATTATTATTATTTATTTATTTTTTGATACTTTAAAATAAATCTTTTTTGTGAATAGAAAAAAAAAATTTTTTTAATGTTAAAATAAGGTTGGGTATATATATATATATATTACATATATATAAAAGGTATACATAATTAGTTTTATTTTGGATATTTTTAATTTTTATAATTTCTTTTTTTTTAATAAAAGAAATTATAGAAACGAATAAAATATAAATTAAACATAAACTTTTAAGCATTATTTAAAAATTAATTTTAATTATATATTATTTGAAATATTTATAAATAAATAATGCATAATTACAATTAATTTTCAAAGAATATATAAATAAAAAAATTTTAATAATAAAATCAAAAACATTTCTATTTTTAAATTCTATATATTAAATTAATAATTAATAATATATTATTATATAACAATAAAAAAAAGCTTGATATATGAATTATAGTCCAAATTTTGTATTAATCATTTAATTTCATACTCTAAAATAAAATAAAGCAACACACTGAGAAGTATTTTACATATTAAATATTTATTATTTATTTATAAATAAATATTAATTAAAAGGAAAAAAAAAAAAAAGATAATACGTAGTTTTTATACAAAAACAAATTAAAATGTTTTAAAAATATTATTTTATAGGGAATCTCTTTTTACAATTAAATATTTAATTTATATTATTTTTAATATATTATGTTCTAGAGAATCAAGTTTCTTGATTATTTAAATTAATTATGTTAAATTAAAGAGATAAACATGATTTTCTTTTTTTTTTTTTTTTTTTTTTTTTTTTTAAAATAAGTTATTTAAATATAAGAATTAAAATAAAATATATATATATATTTTAATTCTCTAATTAAGTTTACTCTTTATTTTTAATGACGTACTTTTTAACGGTTACAACCTTTTTAACAGTAACCTTTTTAACAGTAACCTTTTTAGAGGCTGTAGTAGTTGTTGTAGTTGTTGTTGTTGTGGTTGTTCTGGCCTTAATAGCGGCTCTGGCCTTTGCTGTGTTTCTGGCTCTGGCCTTAGTTGTGGTTCTGGCTTTAGTAGTTGATACTGGAACAACGGTAGTAGTTGTTGGAGCTGGGGCAACGGTAGTAGTGGTAGTAGTGGTGGTAGTAGTAGTAGTAGTTGTTTCTGGCTTAGCAACAACAGTAGTCTGAACAGGTACGGCATTTTGAACTGGGATGGCATTTTGAACGGTATCCTCATCATTAAAATCAATACCTAAATTTTTAATATTGATTTCACAGTTACCACCTCTTACTTTAACCCATTGCTTCAGACCATAATGAGCATCATTATAATTTTTACTTTTATCATAGTCAACAACCTTAAAATTGGTATTATCTTCAAAGTTTTGTAGAGTGAAATGATTGACATTACCTGGAATTTCACTATCAAGATCATCAATTAAATCAAAGTTCCATTCAACATCTTCCTTTATTAAATCAGATACATTATCAATGAAACCACTAATAGCATCAACATTGAAAACTTTATTGAGAGTTTGATTCATGATTGATAAGTATCTTTTCTTAATAATATCATGTTTTAAAAGATTATTTACAAAGTATTTATCTTGAACTGTATTATCTGCCCAACCAATACAATCATAAAGATAGTCCGAGGCGTAGTAGGAAGAACCATTTGAACCGAAGAAAGAGCCATCAAAATCATATGGAATAATTTGATATTTATTTGTTTCAGGATTGAAATAAACCGCATAATTACCGAGTTGAGCCCAAAAGTTATCGTAAGCAAGGGTAAGACTTTCAATAACCATTTGTCTTAAAAGTGATTCAAGATCAAAGAAACTTTCTAGAGCTTCAACTGCAGCAGAAGATTGATCTTTCGAATACTTATCAACCCAATCTTCATATAATTTGGTAAAACGTGCAAGTCTATAGAAATCATTAGTAGCCTCAGTATCATCTTTATCAACTTCATCCACTTCATAGGAGCCACTGCTTTGGTAGGTTTTTGGATCTTCACCAAGGTATCTAAGAGAAGCAAAAGGACCATTTGGAACAGAGGAATACATCTTATAACTGTAGCCGACATGAGCGTCATCATCACCATGAATACTCGAAGCAATCCATTTACCACCAATGGTATCAACGATACTGTATAAACCCCAAATATCATCATTAACCATAAATCTACTGTAGGTACCACTGTAAACTGGAACACCGAGAGCTCTGTATAATTCAGAGGATAACTTATCACGCATAAGAGTTGGATCACTAGCAATAGCTCTAAGCTTAAGAGTTTTTCTTCCAAGAATCTTCTTATCAAGCTTAAACTTCCAAGATAATTTTTTGTATAAACGACTGTTGTATCCAACTAAATGAGCAGTACCAGTTCTAGTGAATGACTCTTTTGGAGTAATAACATTTATAGTACAATTGGCAGAGCTTTCATTTTTATGTCTGCCATTGATGAAGGGATTATGCTTTAAATAGGTGTATTCAGTATCATTACATTTGGCCCAAATAGTATAAATTTCATTTAATGGAAAATCTTGATATTTTTGGGAACCACCTTTATAAAGATTATCATAAACCTTTGGAAGTCCTTGAATATTAATATTTTTTGTTTCTCTATAGAAATTATAATAGGTTTTAATTAAATAGTTTTATTAATAAAAAAATAAATAAATAAAAAAAAAAAAAAAAAAAAAAAAAAACATATATTATATATTATTATAATAAATAAAAAAATATATTCTAAATATATGTTTGAAAATATATAATTATACCTATCATAAACTTCATTAATGTTAGCTGTATCAGAGGTATAATTTCTTTCAAATTCTTCTTCTTCTACAACATTTCCACTTTTATCTAATACAACATATTTATAAGTAGTACTAGAACCAGATTCTATGGTAGTTGTATATACTAACATTAAATTGTATATTAAAATATATATATTATTATTATTAAATACTTTACAAAAGGTATATATAATTCATAATAGTAAATATAAAAAAAAAAAAAAAAAAAAAAAAAAAAAAAAAAAAAAAAAAAACTCACATGGATATATTTCAGAAGTCATTTTTATAACTTGATTATTATATTTAACACCAATATCATATCCAGTTCCATAAATATTTACAACATTAAATTTCCAACTGGCAGCTAAAAATATATATGTTTTAATATATTTTATAGTTAATACAATAATTTATTTGTTTTAGTTTTAATTTTAATTTAAATATATATATATATATATATATTTACCATTTGTAAATGCTACCATTGAAGATAATGCAATACTAAAATAGTTTATCTTCATAATAATTTATCTCTCTTTTTTTTTTTTTTTTTGAATTAAATTTATTCAATATTTATAATTAAAAGTTAGTATATTAATGCTTATATAAAAATTATATATATATATATAAATATCTTATTCAAATATAATTGTGATTTTCTATCTTTAATAGTATTTTTATTATTTTTATTTTTATTCTTTAATTATTTTTGTTTAATAGCTAATATTTTTATTATTTATTCCTTAATTATTTTTGTTTAATAGCTATTTCATTTTAAATATTCTTTTGATTATTTATGGTTGTAGTTTTATTGTTTTTTAATATTTTATTAATTCAATTCTATAATAAATTTTAAAAAAAAAAAAAATATAATGAATAAAAGGCTAGTTATCGATCTCCTTTTCTATCTAAAATAAGTTCATCATCTTCTTTTATTATTGCTTTATTATATAAATTTATATTATTTTATATATATATATATATATATACACTTTTTTTTTCTTTCCTTTTTATTTTTATTTTTTTTTTTTTTATCGATTTTGATTTAGAAAGTAATATAGAAATTTTGTATATTACAATTTATAGATTCTATAAGTAAAAAGTTTTGAAAAAAAAAAAAGAATTATAAAAGAGAAAAATTATTCTATTTATACTCTCTTAAAAAAATAATAATAAATTAACCATATAAAAAAAAATTATCAATATAAATTTATATGAATGAAATTTAAATATATATATATATTTTAGATAAGTTAATAACAATCAATTTAAAATAAAATACAATATAAAAGTTTAAAATAAATATTTTTGTTTTAAATTAAATAAAAATAGTAAATAATAAATAATTATTTAAAATATTGATTTATTTAATTATTAATAATAAAAATATATTTTTTGTTAAAAATTAAAGTGTTAAATAATAATTAACTATTTACAATATTGATTATTCAATTATTTATTAAAATAAATAATTTATTATATTTATAATCAATAAAATAGAATATTTTAATATAATAAATTTAATATTTATAAATTATTAATATCTATATAAATGCCATTATTCTAAAATGAACAATACAAACATAAATATCTAAAATATTTATTTATTAATAAATTTTATATTTAAAATTTATTAATAATCAAAGATATATAATGATTTTTTTTATATATTCCACATGTAAAAGCAATACAAAGATATTGATTTTAAGTTTATTTAAATTCAATTTCATTGAATATTACAAATAAATTATTAATTTAGGTATAATAAATTTATTAAAAATTTAAAATTTTTACTATAATAATAAGGTTTTTGATAGAAATATTATAAATAATTTTTTTTTTTTTTTTTTTTTTTTTTATTATTCAAAATGCAAATCAAATATTTTAATAAGAAAAATGAAATTTATTAATTATTTGTTTTTGTATAATTAAGAATTTTGCTGTAACAACTAATCATCTATTTTTATAGTTTAATTTTAATTAAGAATAAAATATTTTAAAAAAAAAAAAAAAAAAAATTAAAAAAAATTAAAAATAAAATTAAAAATAAAATTAAAAATAAAATTAAAAATAAAATTAAAAATAAAATAAAATAATAAATTAAATCTTTAATTTAAAATTAAATTCAATATAAAATTTTTTAAACATTCACCTATTAAATTTTTTTTTTTAAACCTTATTTTTTTATTTTTTTTTTTTTTTAATTTTATTTTATATTCTTTTTATATATAAATCAAATTTCATTTTGAAAATTTTATTCGATATTAATTAATTAAATAATCAAATCTATAATTAATTACATATATAAAATAACATAAATATATATATATTATTTAATAAATTATTACTATTCATATTTAAACTGTAATAAAAATTTAACTTCTATTATAATCGATTGAAATTTTTATTAATAAGATTATTGATATGTAATAAAATTTTTTATAAAATAATGTGTATTATAGACGGTCTGTTATGAAAAAATATTTTTATGAAATATATTTATTATATATGGTTAATCTTTTTTAACTCATTTTATCAATTAAAAATCAACAATTAATTACTAAAAATTAAGAATTCATTATTTAATAATTAAAAAGACCAATTAATAAAAAAAATTATTATTTTTTTATTTATCTAATTTGTATAAGATTACTATTACTATAAAGTTATTTAATATAAAATTAATTTATAATAATTATATTTTCTTTAATGTAATAATACCATATATTAATAAAAACAAGCAAAAAAAAAAAAGTGTATTTTTTATTAGATATTTTCATTTTATATAATATTAGTAATCATTTTTCTATCTAAATATACACAATGATACATTATAGTATGACCATTATGAATGACATAAATATATCATTTCCTTTTATCAATAACAATAATTATATAATTTGAAATAAAAAAATAAATAATAGTATTATTTTTTCATAAATAAATTTAAAAATATGTTTTGAGAAATATTTAATTTGAAATATATGAAAAATGATGTAATTTTTTTTTTTTTTTTTAGCTAAATGACTAAGTAAAAAAATTTATAAAGGGTAAAAAATACTGATATTATAGTAAATTTTTTTTTTAAAAAAAAAAAATAAAGACTATAATTGATTATAATTAAATTTTACATATAACATATCATTTTCATTTATTAATTAAATAATAAAAATTATTTGTTCAAGCGTAATATTACTAAAAAATGTATATTATTAGAAATAAACAAAAAAAAAAAAAAAAAAAAAAAAAAAAAAAAAAAATAATAATTTTTTTTAAACCATAAAAAAATTAATAATTATCAAGATTCCAACATTTCAATATTGAAATAAAATAAGCTCTTTCTATATATAATATATATATATTTTAATTTATAATTTCAAATAAAAAACTAAATATTAAATTAGAAATATTGGTTTTTATTATTTTTAAACCTTACTTTCTAATAAAATTTAATAAGAATCAAAAATTAGTTTTTTTCTTTTTTTTTTTTTTTTTTTTTTTTTTTTTATTATTATTATTATTATTATTATTATTATTATTATTATTATTATTATTATTATAATTATTATAATTAGTATTATTATTTTAATTAATTTATGAAATTTTATTACTATTTCGATAATAATAAAAAAATATAAAAATAATAATTATAATTTGAAGTAAAATTTCCCAACAATCAACGTTAAATTATTTTTTGAATAATTAATATAATTCAATAAAAATTCTTTTTAATCTATGAATAAAATTATTAAAAAAAAAAAACAAAAGTAATTATGAAAAAAATATATATATATATATATATATAATATAAATAAAATTAATTATAAATTATACTTTCAATTATTTAACTAAATATTAAAATATTAATTAATAAAAAAAAAAGACTATTTATATCATCTAAAAATATTAAAAAAAAAAATGCTATTTTTAATATATTTATAATTGTAATTATTATGTTTAACATGTTAATCACGTTATTTTACATAATATATATTATTACTATTGGCTTAATATTTTTTTTTTTTTTTAAATTACTTTATCTTTTCCATTCATTAAAAGATTTTATAATATTATAGATATGAAAACTTATGATATCTTTTTATCTATTTAAAATTATATAATTTTTATATATTTATCATTATATTAAATTCCAATAGAAAGGGAAAAAATTTTTAGTTAAAACTTTAAAATTTTTTGTGATAATAATTAAAAACATAGATAGATAAACAAATGCCTTTAAATGCATTCGAAATAATTATACTATAAAATAGTACTAATTATAGTAGCAAATATTATATAAATAATAATAGGAATAAAATAATAATAATAATAATAATAATAATAATAATAATAATAATAATAATAATAATAATAATAGTAAATAATAATAATAGTTAACTACAAAGCCAAGAATTATTCTTTATACAATCTAATTAACCAATTATTATTATTAATATAATTAATTGTATATTAATATTAAAAAATTATTATTATTTATTCCACTTCTCAATAAAAGTTCAATTATTTCTATTATTTATTTATTTTTATTTAAGTTTCATTCTTGTTTTTTTTTTTTTTTTTTTTTATTAATATTATTTTAATTTAGAAATTATAAAATACGATTTTAATTTTATTAATTTTAATAATTTATTAATTTTAATAATTTTTTATGTGAATTCAGGAAATAAAAATTATGATTTTCAATTATTTATTGCTTAATATAAAAATTGATTTCTTTTATTATAGAAGATATTTTAGACAAAATAAATAAAAATAAAAAATAAAATATATATATCAACTACCTTAAAATTTCTTTAAAAAAGCGTTTATTTAATAAAAAATATTATTATTAATATAATTAATACAATAGTTAATTATTATTATTTATTATTATTATTTATTTTTTTTTTTATTTATTATTTATTATTTATTATTTATTATTATTTATTATTATTTATTATTATTTATTTATTTATTTATTAAAAATTATTCCATGTATTTATTATTTCAAAATTGTTAAAATATATAATTACGATTAAAGTTAGGATATAATAATTAATTATTATATATTATAAAATATTTAATTATTTTGGGAGAGTATATTATTATAATAGATTAGAAAATTCATTAAAAAATATATTCATTTATAAATTTAATATATATAAAAAAAAAAAAAAAAAAAAAAAAAAAAGTTAAATATATAAAAAAAAATAAATTTTACTATAAAGGTTTTTTAATAATAAAGAAAAAAATATTGTTTAAACATTTTAAACTTTACTACTAATATTAGTTATAACTATCTTCATTAAAGACTGTTAATTTCAATAGATAATCTACTTTAGAAAATAATATACATTGTGGTTTAAAGATTTTTTTTTTTTTTTTGAAGTTTATTAATAGATAATAAACAATTATTTTGTAAATTATAAAACATTTTATAGTATATTCTTTTCAATATAGTGTATTAATTATAATAATAATAATAATAATAATAATAATAATAATAATAATAATAATAATAATAATAATAATAATAATAATAATAATAATAAAAAAAGTTAATTTTTATAAATATTAATAATCAAAAGATTTTAAAGTTTTGTACCATATTATATTTTTTATTTTCTATATATAATTTTATATTCTCATGTAAGAAAACAATTTATTTTTATTATTTTAACTTTTTTTTATTTTTTTATTAATTAAAATTTTTCTTTCTTTTCTTTTTTTTTTTTTTTTTTTTTTGGAAAAACAATATATAGAGTTCGATAGAGTTCTTTTTTTATTTGTATTATGTATATATAAATAATTTTTCCATTAAACAATTAATATATCCAAAAATAATTATAATGGATCATACTTTGATTTTAAAAATAAGAATTAGACAACATTTAATTGTATAAAAAAATTTATAAACATTGAAAGGAAATAGAAAAAAAAATAATTAAAAGCAATTTAAAATCAAATAATAAAAAAATAAAATATAATAATAAAAAAAAATGTTAATCGGTAACTTGCAAAAAATACTACTGTTGACTATAATTACTTTATGGACCTATACCTATGCTCTCACATGTATTACACGCATGAAGGCTTTAGTCCTTTATGCAAAAAGTCCTATTAAAAGTGTTACAGAAGCACTAGATGCCTATGGTATAGAATATGAGGAATGGGATGCGACATCCATAGGAGAAAATAAAAAACTTACCCCTAAACTTTACGATAAGAGACCTCTATTCTATATGATTGTTGTGGATGGTAGTTTAGAAGTTTACAATGAAAAGAAGAAAATATGGGAATCTGCATTAACGGAAAATCAATGGAAAGAATTAGAAGATTATGAAGCTAGCAATCATGTTCATAGAGTTGTTGTCAATAATTATCCAAAACCCCAGTCAGATAATAAAGAATGGGGAGGTTATGAAAAAAGTCAAGTCATTGAACAAAAAATAGTATGTGCCGATAATGATATAACTAAAAAAATATTTAATGATGCTAGAATAAAAAGATCTGCACCATTAACATCTGAAGGGTAAGATTTAATGTTATACATTAATAAATTTTATTTTAACTAATTATTAATTTTCTTTTATATATATATATATATATATATTATTAATATGTAATTCATTTATTTAATATTATTATTATTATTTTTTTTTTTTTTTTTTTTTTTTTTTTTTTTTTTTTTTTTTGTTATTGTTAATATATATTTCATTTAACATTATTTTATTATTTATTTCTATATATTCTTATTATGATCATTAATTTATATTTTTCAATATAATGAAATAAAATATTATATTTTAATAATTTAAACATAATATTATAATTATCATATTGGAAATATAATATCAATCTTAATGCAAATATAACAAATATAACACGATTACCAAATAAAATTTTTAAAAAAAAAAAAAAAAAAACATATAAAATATATATTTATATATATCATCAATAATAACGTAAAAAAAAAAAAAAAAAACTAATTTATAGACTTATTCATCATAATATTCAAAATACAGATGATGTTACAGTCATTCCAATTTTATATTTTAAACCAAATAATATTATTATTAAAAAAACATTAGCAGCTGCCATATTTGATATAGGAGATGGTCGTGAAGTGCTTTCCTTTTACATTCAATTTACTCCGGAATCAACCACCATCGCTATTCTTAATCATTTATGGATCACCTGGGCCAGTCGTGGTCTTATTCCGGGTTACCGTAGAATATTCTTTACTCCTCAAGTAGAAAATGTATTCCTAAATACCCCCATTGTGGATGATACCACCTCAAAGGATGCCGAACTTAAAGATGCCTTAACTAAAAAGTATAGAGCTACCACTAAAGATTATGAAGGTATTATCCATTTCATGAGCAAACTTTCCAAAAGTAAAAAACTCAATGAGGGCTCCTCCTTAAAAATTGAATTAGCTTTCAATGGTCAAGGTATTACAGATGCCACCGCTCAGTATGGTTCATCATCTTCCAATGAAAAAAGAACTATTAGCACTGCTAATAATTTAAGCGAAAAAGATATTTTTATAAAAGAAGTTAATAAATATTGGAATCCTCGTCATAACACTTATACCAAGGATGAAATATTTAATTTCTTTAGCGATATTAATCATCGTATTAAATTCAACTGGGTTTCCAATACCTATTCTAATGATGTTCTTCTGGATGCTTCTGAACAAGAAATTGTAAATGAAATTCTTAATAATATTGAAAGCGCTATGCATTTAGGCCTCATTTCAAGAAATTTAGATAATTCTGAACTATGGTGGTCTAAAGAATGTATTGGTACCCGGGGTTCTCTCGGTTTTACTGATGCTAAAGTGGTCAATATCCTAAAAAAATATAATATTAACTTCGGTTTAGGTAATAGTCTTCGTAATGATATTAATCATCCAAAGAATAGCTATTTACCTTGGAAAAGTACGACGGAAGATTTCCACGTTATTCCAAGAAATAAACGTCTTCTCTTACGATGGGCATCTTCTCCGAAAGAAAGTATTTGGCTCTACAATAAATTCCATAATCCTTCTGAAAAAGAAGGTGACCATCACATTACCAACTCCGTTAAGAAAGAAAAAAGAATGCATAAAAAGGAACTAAAGAAATGGCATAATATTTTAGAGTCAGAATCTGATGAAGCGGTTTTATCTCTTCTCAAGCTCAAACATGATCCATTTGTCTTTAATCAATCCAATCTAAAAGTCTTATCAAAGAATGGTTATACCAGTATTATATCTCTTTGGATTAAATCAACTGTTAAAAAACTTAATGCCTATGTTTACTGGCCAGTTATTTCTGCTAAATCGGATGATTTAGCCCACCATTATAATTTAAGAGCGATTCAAAAAGAATGTGGCGCAGAAATTAGCTATTCTCATAATGATACCCATATTTTTAGTGTACAAGTCAGCTCTAGCAAACCATGTAAAGTTCCTATTACCGTTGGAGGAAATATTGTTCAAAAAGAATATGATTCCTCTTTCACCTTTGAAAAAATTGGTACCGATCCTTTAACAGTTTGGATTAACGCTCCAGGAGATAATATCTCAAAAATTATTAATCTTAATCCACCACTCTCTTATTTCGATAAAAGTATCATTCATTTCAATAATGAAGAATCTTTTGAACCAGACAGTGGTGTCGAAGGCGATGATGAAATGGAAGAAGGAGAACATGAAGAAATAGAAGAACAAAAAGCTAGTATTGCCGTTACAAGTAAAAATATAAAAATGGCACAAATTAAATTGAATAATGACGAAACAATAGAAGGTATTTCGAGTAGTAAGAATGGTCATCATCGTCGTTACCTTCATAGAAACCAAAAAGAAAATGTAAGCAAAAAAAAAAAAAAACTAACAAAAAAAAAAAAAAAAAAAAAAAAAAAAATTAAACTATTAAATATTAATATAAAATAATAATATTATTGTTATTGTTATAAATTTATCGTTAATTTTATTATTATTATAATATTTTAATAATTATTTTTTGTATTAATTATAAACCAAATCGATTAATAATTATATCTAAAAGAATAAAAATAAAAATAGGAAAAAAGTTGTCGATAAAACTACTGATTTTATAGAATCTCGTAAAATGAAAATTCTTTCTAAAAAAGAACTTAATAATAATAATAATAATAATAATAATAATTATAATCTCAATGAATTGGAAAATAATAAAAGAGCTCAATCCCACATGAATTCAAAATATTCAGAATATAATAGATATAAAGTTTATCAATATTCTAATTCTTTCGAAAAAAAACACTACTCAACCGATGATATTTTTAAAAGAATTAATAAAGAAAATGAACTTCAAAATAGAAATAATAATGAAGAAAAAATTGATGATGGAGAAGAAGGTGAAGATGAAGATTAAATATTATTCTTAATTCATGAAAAAAAAAAAAAAAAAAAAAAAAAATTAATTAAAGTCTACCTGATTCTATTAAAATCATTGTAAAAAAAACAAGCATAATTCTAGTTCTTGTAAAATTGAAGCAATCAAAGAAATTATAGAAAAACATTAATAAAAAATAATATAAATACTATAGATCTATATATACTTTTTTTTAAAAGATAAAAAATATACATATTAAAAATTATATAATTTATTAATTTATTAATCCATAACATATTCTTCTAATTCATTGTATAAAAATTAATTTTAAATACCATTTATTGAATTATTTACCATAAAAATCTTTTATCTTTTTAAATATTTTATTATTTTATTTGTATAAAAATAATTGAAAATAAATAAATAAATAAATAAATAAATAAATAAAAAAAAAAAAAAAAAAAAAAAAAAAAAAAAAGATAAATAAATACAATATATAATAAACTTTAGCTTTTTTTATATATGTCGTTATTAATTTATATTATTATATTTTATTTTCAGGATATAATAAATTTAAATATAAAATTCTCCTTGTAAATAATAGTTGAAATTGCAATAATAGTAATAGTAATACCAATAGAGTATTAGAGATTATGGTAGAGAGAGAAAATAACATAAAAAAGATTTTTTATTAAAATGTTGATAAATTAGGAAATTTTTTATAATTAATAATATAAAATTTAAAAAAAAAAAAAAAAAAAAAAAAAATTACATGTGAAGGAAAAATGTTTATATATATAAAAAAAAAAAATTGATATATAAAATTTTGTATTTATTTTGTTACATTTTTTTATTATATTTGCTTTTGCTTTTATTCTAATTTTTAAGCAGATTAACTAAAGATAAAGAATACGTTACCTTTTGTTTTATAAATAGTATTATATAAATATCAATTTATAACAATTTTCAAAATCATTATTAATTGCTCCAAAGAATTTACAATACTAAAAGATCACCACAAATATTATAAATATTTTGAATTTACTGAAACTAAAGTGATATAAATAATAATTTGGAATATGGTTGATATAGAAAATTGAAAATAGGTATAATGGATATGAGAGTAATACTAATAATAAAATTTTTAATTCTTGAATTTTTAGTATCATTTGTTATTGTTTGCCTTTTGCTCGCGAATTTTTAGTTGCAAATCAGAACGATGGTGAAAACGGAATAGATGAACTTCTTGGCAGTTGCAGAACAACTGCATTTGGATCTCATTCAGTATATGTTTTAACAAAGATAATTTGTACGAGAGTTGTTTTATTCTTTGTTCTTACCTTAAGATTAGAACTTGTTAATAAAAAGCCAAATTATAGAAAGGCTTGTTATTAATGTCTTACAAGAAAATAATATTAAAAATCATAGAAAGGAAACTGAATCTCCCGATGAAATAGTAAATTTAATTAATTATATTATAGTTTAAATGTAAGAAAAAATATTAACGTAATTGCAGTCTTAGGTAAATACTAAAACAATGGAAAGAAAATATTTTAAAATTAATTATCTGTAAAAAAATTAAAAAGTAGAATTAGATCATTTTAAATTAAAAAATAATTTATATATATATATATATATATATATATATTAAGAAAAATAATTCGGATAAAAAAATTTGTTAATTGATGTACACAATTAAAAAAAAATGAAGCAAAAGAAGAAATATACCTAACTATGAAAGCAACTGGATTTTTTGACCAATTTAAAGGGTGAAATTTTTATTCCAAATAGCAAATTGATGATAAAGTTTAAAAATGTATACAAAACGAACAAAATTCTTTAAAGTCTTATTATCAATTGATGAAATAGTTCTATGGAATTGTTAGAAGTTACTTTATTACAACTTGTGAAAGTAATTCATATTGAAAATACAACCCAAATTCTTTTTTTACTCACATACTACCTTGAATTTGTAAAAAATTTGCATATTTTGATGCTTGATAACTCTATGATATTCAGAAGATAGTAGATGTACCAGAACAAGCTAACTTCTATACTTAAAACATATGTATCATTATAAGAATAGTTGATTTCAACACCAACATTCATGAATTGATCTTAAATTATAATAGTATAATCAAATTTAACCGAAATAACTAGCCAATAAAATTTAGTATTATGTTTTTTAAGAAAGATTAATTTAAATCGTTTTAAAATATTTACTAGTACTTCCTTTCAATAGGACTTTAAGATAGAATAGATTGAAAATAAATGGATCATATTTAATTTTTAGGAAGATATAAAATGACTTCATCGGATTCGAATTCTAAAATATAATAACATTCCTCTGATTCCTAGGTAATATTTTTTTATTCAGATTTCCTATGGAATATATTGTAAAAATAAAATCCTTTTTTAAGAAGAGGATGTCTATCTAATAAAAAAAAAAAAAAAAAATTATTATTACTTGGAATGATATGGAAGTTTCCAGTATTACGTAACCAAAATTAAAAGTTATCGGATTTGCTTCAAATAATATTGTTTCAACGGTAAAAGGGACTTTATACGATTTACTGAAGTAGTTAAACTTCTCTATATAAAAGATACTAGATTTCTTTAAATAATTTCTATCTATACCAGACTATTTCCAACAGCAGCAACAACAAAAACAACAACAACAACAACAACAAAAAAAAAAAAAAACTTTAATTGAAATATCTTCACAATTAGAAATAAATTAACTTCTTTTAATCTATTACACCTTATAACTTCTACTTAATATAATAAATACTAATTTTTTTTTTTTAATAAAAAAAAAAAATTATTATATTATCAAAATAAAGTATTAATAATAAAATTTCAACTTTAGTATTAATAATAAAATTTCAACTTTAGTTTTAAATTTTCAATTTAAACAACAAATTCTTTTTTTTTTTTTTTTTTTTTTTTTTTTCTTATTCTATAAATTATAGTTTAAATAAAAAAAATTTTATTTTATTCATCCTTTTTACAATCACTTCAATTTTGATTTTTCATAATTCTTTATTTATTTATATAAAGGATTAAAAATAGAAAAAGGTTTATATAATATAATATAATTTATAAATAAATGTATTAATGTATATTTTTATACTTAATTTTTGCAATCCACGTGTATATTTTGATGGCTTGAAATTTTATAATAAAAAATAATAAAATAAAATCTCCCGAAGAGGCAAATCAAAAAAATAAATATTTTATTTTTTTTTATTAATTTAATATCATAAAAATTAAAGTTATTTAAAGGAAACAATTTTAATGAGTACAAGAAAAAAGACTATATATTATAATATATTTTAATATATAGTAGTTTAATGAATATGATAAAATAAAAAAAATTAAAATAAAATTATTATAAATTTCCTTTTTAAAAAAAAATTCCTTTTTGTTAAAAAAAAAAATAAGAAATTTAAAGTTACTTTAATATATTATACAAGTTTATTTTACATATATTAATTACTCATGTCATTTTATTGGATATGCTTTAATATATTTTATTATATATAATTTTTATATAATTTATATAATTAATATAAATAATATATGCTGGTATATATTACTACTATCTAAATTTAAACTTTTTTTTTTTTTATATTTATATAAAATAAATAAAAATAAAATATAAAAAAAAAAAAACATTATTATTATTAATTGAATATATAATAATAAATAATAAATAATAAAAAGAGTATTTATTAATAAATAATAAATAATAAATAATAAAAAGAGTATTTATTAATAAATAATAAATAATAAATAATAAAAAGAGTATTTATTAATAAATAATAAATAATAAATTAATAAATAATAATAATAATAAAATATATATATATAAATAAGAAAAATAAGAATATGAAGAAGTATTTTGAAAATTTAAAAGAATCAAATAAAATCATAATTGATACTTTATTTAATAAAGTGCTCATAATAATTCATGGTGTAGTTTAATTCTTCCATATGGTTTTCGTTAATATTTTTGGGTATGAAGATAATTAAAAGATAAAACATAATGAGAAAACTTTACAAAAAAAAATATAAATTTTAATCTATAGTTTATTATTTAACATTAGATATAAAAATTTTAAATCTTAAATATTAGATATTTATTTATTTATTATTTATTTATTTATTATTTATTTATTTATTTATTTATTTATTTATTTATTTATTTATTTATTTATTTATTTATTTATTATTTATTATTTATTATTTATTATTTATTATTTATTATTTATTATTTATTATTTATTATTTATTATTTATTATTTATTATTTATTATTTATTATTCAATTATTTATTTATTTATTATTTATTATTTATTATTTATTATTTATTATTTATTATTTATTATTTATTATTTATTATTTATTTATTTAATACTCTAACTTTTGAAATTATAAATTACTATTAAAAAGCAATATAATTAATATAACAAGACTAAAATAAAAGTTCATGAATTCGATTAAAAAGTAATATAGTGATATATATTATAATATATTATTATATATAACATAAATATATTTATATAATTTAAATCAATAAAAAATTAATTTATTTCAATATGGAATAAAAACATAAAAAAATTCTTTTGAATTTAATCATTAAACTTTATATTTTATATATATTATAATTTGATTGTGGTATATATAAATCAATAGAAAATATATTAATTGACAAATAAATAAATATATTGAATATAAACTTTATTATATATAAATTAGAATGTAAAATAAATATAAACTTTAATTATTAATAATTTAAATAATCATATTAATATTCTATAAATTAAATAGATTAAAATTTATATATATTTGTTTTATATTCATATTTCAATTGTTCTGTCGATAAAATCAATTAAATTATATTTCCTTTCAATATCTTTATATTATAATACAGTTAATTAATAATATATATCACATTCTATTAAATTTTGAAGTAGAGCATAAAATTTTAAATAATAGCGAATATAAAAAAATAAAATTAAAATATAATCATTTATATTAAATAAACTTATTATAGTATATTAATATAATACAGAGAATATATAGGCATGTCATAAAATAATATATAATATGATATTGTGTATTTAATATTAATTTAATTTAATGTTTTTTTAAAAAAAAAATTTGTATTAATTAAATATTAATAAAATAATTTAATTAAATAAAAACATTTCATCAATTAATATGTAATTCCATATTATTATATTTTATTATTTATTTATTTTTTATATTAATTTTTTTACTATTTACTATTTACTATTTATTAATAAATACTCTTTTTATTATTTATTATTTATTATTAAATTATTTATTATTTATTACTTATTACTTACTATTTCTTATTTCTTATTTATTAATAAATACTCTTTTTATTATTTATTATTTATTAATAAATACTCTTTTTATTATTTATTATTTATTAATAAATACTCTTTTTATTATTTATTATTTATTAATAAATACTCTTTTTATTATTTATTATTTATTAATAAATACTCTTTTTATTATTTATTATTTATTAATAAATACTCTTTTTATTATTTATTATTTATTAATAAATACTCTTTTTATTATTTATTATTTATTAATAAATACTCTTTTTATTATTTATTATTTAATTATTTATTATTTATTATTTATTATTTATTAATATATACTCTTTTTATTATTATTTATTATTTATTAATTATTATTCAATTATTTATTATTTATTAATAAATACTCTTCTTATTATTTAATTATTTATTATTTATTATTTATTATTTATTATTATTAAAATAAACATTACAAAAAAAAAATAATATATACAAAGTAATAATAAAATTAATAAAATATAATATAATTAACATTAATATATTTATATTTATATTTATATTTATATTAAATATTATAAATAATTTATTTTATTCTTAAAAAATTTTTTTTATTAAATATTATTACATTATTACAAAAAAAATAATATTTCCATTTTTTTTTTGTTTTATTTCTTTATCTTTTTTTTATTATCCTTTTTTATTTTTATTTATTTTATTTGTTATTAAAACAAAATAATTTAATAAAATAAAAAAAGATTGATTTAGATTTCTTTTTGCAGTTATTTATTATTTATTTTTTTTATTTTATTTTTATATATAGAAATAATATTAAAAAATAAATTTATAAATATAAGAAATCTAATCAATATAAAGTAAATAAAATAATAAAAGAAATATCTATTAAAATAAGATATAACCAAGTAATAATCATTTAATATCTAATAAAAAAAATTTTATGATTTATTTAATTATCTTACTTTTTTAAGACTTTTGGAATATATTTATTTTTTATTTTTTTCTTAATTAAATAGAAGTATCAATAAGAAAAAATAAAAACTTTGTTATTATTTTTCTTAAAATACGAGGAAAAAATAAAAGTAAAGAGAAAGAGAAAGAAAAGAGCAATTTTAAAATAAAGAATAATTTAGATTTATATATAACATTTATTGACAGAACGGAATACTTGCTTTTTTTTCTTAAATTAAAAAATATTTATAATATTTAATTAATCTTTAAATATAAATAAAAAAAAAAAAAAAACAAGTGACAAAACAATTGTTAGAAAGTAACTTAATTTATAATAAACCTTCTATTTTTATGGATTATAAAAATAAATAACCAACTTATTTAAATATAAATTAATTATATTTATGCACTTTAATCAATAACAAAATAAATAACAAAATATTATATAAAAAAAGATTAAACTTAAAAAGTTAATTTAATCAAAGGAATAAAATAATATATATAATTTAATATAATCATTCAGTAGAGTATATTTCCTAGAAAAGAATTGATACAATAGAAACAATTTGTTTTATAGAAATATTTATAATTTATTTAAAAAAGGTAAATCTTATATAAAAAAAGAAAATATAAATAAATTTTATATAAAATTAATTAATTCTTTATTATTTTACTATATCTTACATTATG
>JACVTC010000085.1:572500-595000 GCA_016946835.1 Neocallimastix lanati (nom. inval.) | reverse complement strand
TTTATTTATTTATTTATTTATTTATTTATTTATTTATTTATTTATTTATTTATTTATTTATTATGCTTTAGGAAAATCATTAAAAAATCACCGATGAGTATCAAAAAAAAAAAAACAGTATAGATGATGTTTTGATGTAAAAACAATAAAATAATAAAAAAAATAATAGAAAAAAAACAAAAAAAAAAAACAAAAAAAAAAAAATATATATATATATATATATTAAAAAAAAATAGAGAAATAATTAATAAATAATGATTAAAAAAAATTTTTTTTTTTTTTTTTCTTTTAATAAATATCAACTCTATAAAATTCTTTTTATCTTTATCTTTATATATATATATGTATATTATCTTTAAATTTTAATTAATTATTTATACAGAAGAACTATCTAAAATAATATTTGTTATAGATCTATTTTTCAATAGGGTTTTATATATACATATATATATATTTAAATAAGAAATATCAATAACGAATTATGATTATTATATTAATATTTTTTTTTTTTTAAATAAAAAATTAAATAAAAAAAAAAAAAATAATAGAGAGATAGATTTTTTGATCATAGATGATAAAGTAGATAGGTAGATAGATAAGATATATAAACAAACACAAGATAGAGATAATAACAACAATAATACTAATACTAATAATAATAATAATAATATAAAAATTTAGTATTAACAAAAAAAAAAAATAAATTTATAAATTTATATATATATTTTCAATGCTTTTTTTTTTTTTTTTTTTTTAATGAAACAAAAGGAAAATAATGATAATAGTAATAATAAAATAAATAATAATACTACTACTAATAATAAAATAATAATTAAAAATGATAATTAAAAATAGATTATATTTTTTTTTTTTCATTTATTTATTTTTATTTTATCTTTATTTTATTAAAATATTTATGCTATTTTTATTTTATTTTATTTTATATATATATATATATATAGATTGAGATATAGTTATGTTATATATGTATATTTAATATATATATATTTAATATATATATATATTTTTTCAAATATATAAAAATAAATTAGTCATATATAAAATGTAAAAATATAAAAAAAAAAAAAAAAAAAAAAACATTAAAGAAAAAGAATAAATAATTATGATATAATATTAAAAAAAAAAGAAAAAAAGAAAAAGAAAACATAAAAACAAACTATTTTATCTTTTTTTTTTTTCGATTATTATTATTATTTTTTAAGATTCATTCGATTTTGTATTAATTTTTGCTTGAGAGGCTTGGGTATGAGCATAGGCTAATCTACCAATATCGCCAGAAGTTTCACTATCTTGACTAAAGGAATATTGCGAATTAGTATTAGTATTGGTGTTGGAATGTTTGTCACTGTTATGTTTATTATTATTTACCATTTCATGATGTAATCGTTGCATGGATTCTTCATGAACACTTTTAACAATATCTGATAATGATCCAATTTCATGAGATTCCTTAGATTTAATTTTACCTTCGAAATGAATAGGAGTAGGTGAATTTCTATTATTTTTTGGACTTGATAACTTATTGTTTCTTGGTGAGGTATTAGTATTGGCTGAGGAATGACCTTTTTTATCTGGGCTTTGTTCCTTCTTATTCTTTTCTGTCGTTTTGATACGTTTTGAAGGTGGTGGTGAAATTAATTTATCATTATTACCATCATCAGAATCATCTTTTTTACGTTTAGTGGTGTTTGTAGTTGATTTTTCATCCTTTATTACCTTTTTTTCTTCTTTTTCTTCTTTTTCGTTTTTATCATTATTATCCTTTTCCTTTGTTTCTTTCTCTACTTCTTTATTTTTTTCTTCAGATTTATTATTTCCTCCTATCTTTAAAAACAAAAAGCTTGGTTTTTTAATTGGTGATTTTTTTGGTGATGTAAATGGATTATGGAACGCAGTTAAGAAATGAGTAGAATTTTTCAAGGTTGAAATAAAGGAACTCTTCTTTGATGGACTTTTTTCCTCTACTACTTTAAATTTATTTTTATCGTCATCCTTTGGAGTTTTCTTCATTTTTAACGTCGTTATTAATGATGATGATGATGATGATGTTGCTGTTGTTGTTGTTGATCCTGATAATAATTTATTAACTTCTTTAGGTGGTGAAACCAACTTTTTAGATTTCATAATTTCTTCTGGTTTTTTAAATTCAAACTTTTTAACTTTTTTAGCCGATGATATTGGTATTGATGAGAAATAAAAATTATTATTACTTCCCATTCTAATTGGAGTTGTTGTTGATGACATTGGTATAGATGTATTCTTTAGTGGTGTCAATGTTTGAATCGCCTTTTGATTATTAATTTTACTTTCATTATTATTAATAGTGTTGTTATTATTAATGTTGTTATTATTATTGATGTTATCATTATTGTTATTATTATTATTATTATTATTATTATTATTATTATTATTACTATTATTGGTATTATAAATATTAGAATCAATGATAGAATTAATGTTTGAATTGATGTTAATATTCTTATTATTGATAGTAGTATTGATATTAGTATCAGTTGGAATGTTTGAATTAATATTAGAATTAATTTTTTTATTAGTACTAATATTAGTATGAATATCACTACTTGCAGGATTAATAAAATTATTTGTAGTAGTCATAGGTAATTTTATATTGGTATTATTTGGTGAAATTTCATTATTAATTGGTATAGTTATTATATTTTCATGAAAAGGTGTGACAGAATTATCATGATTAAATGTTATAAGACTCAAAGATTGATTACCTTTATTTTTCAATGGGGTATTAACATCAAATTCCTTAGCATTTGAAATTGGATAAGGAGTAGATGTATTAATTATATTTGTTGAATTAATAGTAATGGTATCATCTATGGTATTATCTGAAGGAGAAATAAAGGATCGTTCATTCATTTTACTGGTAGATGTAGAAATTGGTTTTAAGAATATAGAATTATCATCTATTTTTTTAGTATATGGTGTTATTGGTAGATGAATATCCTCATCATTTAAATAATCACCTTCATTTTCACCCTCTACTTCTCCTTGAGCATTTTCATATTTACTATCATCATTTCTATAATTATTAATATTTTGATAAATTTCAGAAGGTAAACCTGGGGTATACGACGTGGTTATATAATCTAATGAGCCTTCATTATTAGTATAGTCTACATCTTCTGAAGAATTTTGATTACTTGAGGCAGCAGCATGAACGACAGCTTCTGCTCTTCCTCCTTTAATAACACCTGTTTCATAAATTTTTTTATAGATTTCACCTTTATTAAGCCAATGTTCATCATTGTCATTATCATTATCATTGTCATTATCATTATCATTGTCATTATCATTATCATTGTCATTATCATTATCATTGTCATTTTCCAAGCTTTTTTCCTTCCTCAAAATATTTGAAAAATCACCATCTTCTTCATCATCTATTTCACCGCCTGTTACATCGCTATAATTATCTTCATATTCTGTCAAAGTTTTATTACCTTGATCACGTCTATTAAAAGCTTGTTGATGTCTAATCTCATTTATTTTTCTTTCATATTCTATAGCAGCTGATACAGCTGTTTTTTTCATAACTTGTAAAGTAACTCTTAAATCTGCAATCGTCCTTTCGTTGGAAGCCGCTTGTGCCATTTGATGTCTTTCCTTTAATTTCATTTCAACAATATCACTTAAAAGCATTTCTGAAAGTTTTTGAAGATTATCAAAAGATGTAGATTTAATAATATTAATAGCATTAGAAAATCCATTTTCATCTCCATTGACCCCATCAACCAAAGTATTATTCTTTTTCGCTTCTTTTATACGAGAATCAATTAATTGAAGTTCAGCATCAATCATTTCTAAACGATCATCCATATATTGTGGCTGATCTGGATCATAAGATTTAGATTTAGCTATTTCAATTTTAATAATTTTTTCTCTTTCATTCTTTAATTCCTTTTGTTCATCTAATAAGCGTGATTTTTTCTTTTCCATTTCATCAATCATATGTTGTGTTTCTTGAGAAATAATGCATTGGTCTAATTCATGATCAAGCATCTGCTTCTTTCTTTGTAATCTTGACTCATCATTTAAATTAATATTATTAATTAACATATCATCCTTATCTCTATCTTGTTGTTTTAATAAAGTATTTCTTGGTCTCTTCCTTCTTGGTGATTTTGAAATTGTTTTTGGTATATTTGAACGATTTAAATAATCCATCATAGACTTCATTTTTCTTTGACATGCTTTCATTTCATCCTTACGACGTTTCAATAATATTTGCTAATATTTATATAATTAAATTTTTAAAAATTAATAATTAATTTTAAAAAAAAAAAAAAAAAAAAAAAAAAAAAAAAAAATTCTCACCTGTAATTGATTACTTTGTTCTAATTTTTTTGCTAATTGAGAGGCTTCATATTCCTTTTTCTTTAATTTTTTAATTTCCAAAGTTTTTGAATTTGCTCTTTCCCTTTCTTCTCTAATTTTTCTCATCATTTTTGCTTTTTCAGCTTTAAATATATATATATATATATATATATAATAAATAATTAATTATCAAATCAAAAATTAAAAAATAATCTTAAAAATACATATTTATATAATAATTATGTTATAATAGATGATTAACAAAATTTAATATTTATCTAATTATAATTTACCTTTCAATGATTCAATATTAGATTTCATGGTTTTAATTTGATTAGTATTTTGATTTTTCGCTGATGAAATGGACAAAGTAGCTTCGTCATATTTTCTTTTTAATTGAGAAACTTCATTTTTTAGTTTATTAATTCTTTCAATGTATCTATTATTTATATGAACAGATGACTAAAAAATAAATATATTATATATTGAGTATTATTTATTCTTTTATTATTTTTATTTATTTATTTATTTATTATTTCCTATATTTCCTAATATTATTTAATATTTCTATTCACTAAAAAAATAAATAAAATATAGCTTACAGTATCACGTGAGTCATTTTTATTAACTATTCTTTTTAATGCTTCATCTCTTTCTAACTGAGCATGAACTATAGAATTTTGCAAAGATTTCAATTTCTTTTCATAATTCTCTTTCATAATATTATATTTCTCTTGACTTGCAATTAATGTTTTTAATAGTTCTTCTTTTACCTTAATATCATCTTGTATACTCTCTACAAGAAGTTCATCTTCTTGTGTTCCTGGTTCATCCTCTAATTCATTCTCCTTCTAATAAATCAATTAAATATATGAATATATAGTAAATAATAATAATAATAATAACAATAACAATAATAATGTATGAAGAATAATTAATAATATGTTATAAACATATATACATATATACATATAATATAATACATTGTTATTTTATTAATTTTTTTTTTTTTTTTTTTTTTTAATTCTTTTTACTTTATTTTATTTTATCTTTAAACTTACACCAGATGTTAAGTTATTGGCTTTCTTAATTTGCTTTTCTAACTCAGATTTAACACGACTAATTAATTCATCTACCTTAGAATCACTAATTGTATTATTAGCGTCTTGTAATTTATTGGATGTTGTTGCTGATTTAGCAGCTTCATAAAATGGACGATGACGGATTATCTTTTTATTATTTGTATTATCATTATGAATGGCCATATAATATTTTAATTTATCTTCTACCTTTTGACATCTTTCGGTAAGTTCTGCAATAGTTTTTAAATATCTTACTACAACAGGATTTTGTTTTATAGTATTTTTATTCTCATTTTCATTTTCATTATTATTCTCATTTTCATTTTCATTCTTGTTATCTTCATTATTTCTATTTTTATTCACATCTTCATCTCCATTTTTATTTTTATTTTCTTTCTCATTTTCTTTCTTATTTCCTCTCTCATTTACATCATTCATACTTTCATTTTCTCTGTTGTTATCCATTTCTTTATTTTCATTTACTTTATCATCATCTTTCTTTATTTGATTTGATTTAATGCTATTATGTTCTATTTGAATATTATTACAAGTATTTTCCTTTTCTTCACTATTTTTAACATCTAATTCTGTATCATTTAATTTATCCTTTGATTCTGTTATATATTCATCAATCATCATTTCTTCATTTTCTTGAGATTTATCCTTAAAGAATTCAATAGATAATGAATCACGTTCAGCTTCCGCCTTCAATAATTGTTGTGTTAAATCTTTAATTCTATCTTGAAGCTGTGAAATGGTAAAATGAAGTTCATCTAATTCATCCTTTTGACTCTCAGATTCATTCTTTAATTCTGATAATTCATTTTGAAGTTTATCATAAGTGGATGAATTGAAAAAAGATTTATTTATATCATCGTCATTTCTTAAATTATTATTTCCATTATTATGACTTCCTTTATACCATGCTAATTCATCGCGTAAACGATTCACCGTTTGTTGTAATTCACCCAATTTCTTTTTCATTAATGCAATATCCTTAGCTGAATGACCCCAATCAGTATTAATAATAGCTTTATTTTTAATTTTACGTGCACTTTGAGCATAACGTAATGTACTTAAACTTTCATTAAAATCAATTTCACAACAACTTACACAAGCTAACATCAAAGTTTGACTATTACCACCTAAACTATTCTTTAAAAGTCTTGTCAATTTAGATTCACGATAAGGTATATGCTTTTCACGCTGATCTGCTAAGGCACGAATAACCTTACCCAATGCAAAAAGTCCTTGATTAATTTTAATACCTTCTTTAACTTGTCCACCGATAGCTTGGGTTCTTTTAAGACGTTCAGAACCAGCTAAATCAACAAATCTAAATTTTGATGATAATTTAACCCATTCACCTTTAACTTCAGTTTTTTTATTTTCATTATTATTAGTGATAGTTTTATTATCTGTATCATCTTTATCATCTTTACTCTCAATATCAGAATTTTTATTATTTGATTCATCGGTAGTTAAATTTTCAAGTTTATTATTGTCATTATTCTTTTCATTTTCTTTTTCAACCCATTTTTCTTGTTTTAATGTGATAGTAAAAATAGCATGAGATCTTGAAGAGTTTTCATTCATTTGAGTTGTATCAGTTTTACGGCATAATGATCCATTTTGTAAATATCTTTAAATATATATTTTATTTTTTAAAATTATAATAATGAATAGAATTATAGTTTCAAGTTAATAAATAATTAGTAATATTATCTAACTATTAAAATATTAAAATATCTATTATATTAATATAATCTTTTTTTTTTGTTTTGTTTTGTTTTGTTTGTTTGTTTGTTTGTTTGTTTTCGTTTTTAGTTTTTTTTTTTTTTTTTTTTTTTTTTTTTTTTAATATTTAAATATTACAATTTAAGATTTACAATATTTGATGAATTTAAAATAATATAAGAAATGTATATATATATAATATATATATGTATATATATTTATATGTATCATTAAAAATAAATTTTATTATATATTAAATACCTTAAAAGTTCTTCTGGTGAATCAACTTCTTCTTCTTTTATACCATACCATGGATCTTCTCTTATATGATAATTATTTAAACTTTCAGGATGTAATAAATCAGTTAATTCTTCATTATATAATTCAAGAAACGTTACAAAAACTCTATATTTGAATTTATCTGACTCTTTTTCTCTTAATCTATCAAATAAATTATATATTGATCTTGGAACAATTCCTTTTAAAATTGAATGGTTAATAGTTGATTTCATTATAGATATATATGATTGTGCATTTATTGATTATAAAATATGAATAATAATAAATGTATTTACATTAAAAATAAGTACAAAATATTTGTATTCGAATTGAAAGAAAATAAAGGTATAAATAAAAATAATAAAAATATAATTAATATATTAACTATACCTTGCATTTCTGTATTTAAATTTCCATCTAAACCTGTACCCATAGTATAAGTTTTTCCTGAACTTGTCTGTTTTTTTTTATGAATATTATATATAATTTATAAAAATAAATTCAATATCAAAACCATAATAAATTACAATTGCATAAGAGTATAAAAATAATATTAATTAAAATTTGAAGTACATATTTTTAATCACATTAAAAAAAAAAAAAAAAAAAAAAAAAAAAAAAAAAAAAAAAAAAAACTTACTTGTCCATATGCAAAAATGGTTGAATTGAAACCTTCTAAAAATTTATCAAGTAATGGTTTAACACATTCATAAACCATTTCTTGAGAAGAATCGATATTGAAAACATAATCGAATTCAAAAGTTCTATTTGGTAATAAAGTGACTTGTTTTTCATTGACATCGGGATCATACACAATACATTCACTAACATTATCTAAAATTTCTTTAGGATTTCGAGGTCGTATTCTTAAAGCAACCTTTACTGTTGACATTTTCAAAATGAAATTTTATTTAAAATAATAATAATAATCTATTTCTACGATTTACTTTTTTTTTTTTTTTTTTACTTTAATTTTACTAATAGTTCTATATTTCTATTAAAATTATTATTATTATCTTATTTTTTTATTCAAATTTTATTTTATAATTTAAAACATAAAAAAAAAAATAAAATAAAAAAGAAAGTGTAATATTCATATGATATAAAAAAAATAAATTTACTTCAAAATCCTTCATAACATTTTAATTTACAAAAAAATCTATTGTTAATACTTGGTGAAGTTAACAATGTTTTAAAAGTATTATTAATTAAATATATGGATTTCGTATTAATCATAAAATGTTTACAATCCCTATGAACTCTTAATAAATTTTATATATATATAAAAAGTGAATTTATACAATGATAATATTTTGTTCAATTTAACAAACTTTATAGAATATTATTAAATTAAATTAAATTAAATTAAATTAAATTAGTAATATAATTTTTGTTATATATGCTTAATATTAAATAATTGAAGATAGCCTTTTTTTTAATTTTGAATTCCTAATACACTAAAAAAAAAAAAAAAAAAAAAAAAAAAAAAAAAAAAAATAACGATAATAATAAAAATATTTATTTTATTAATCGTAATTAAATAAAGAAAATATTATATATATCAATTTTAATTTCATATATAATAACATTGAATTGCATTATATTATAAAATATATATAATATATGAATTTATATTTATTATAATTATTAAAAAATTATTACACAAAATAAAATCAAAATTAAAAATTTAGAACGAAAAGGGCCAAATTATTTTTTATATGATTAATTAAATTTAATAATTTATTATATACAATATATTACAATTATAACTACAAGTTATTTATACATTTTTAGATTCATTTTTAAAAAATTAATTATATTTATTTATTTATATCAATAATAAAAGTTTTTTTAGACTCTTTTATATATCTACATATATGTATATTGCGTCCTTCTATAATTAATAATAATAAATAATATATATTAAAATTTAAATATTTATTTTTATTATAAATATTTCACTTTCTATTATTATTTATTATTACAACTTTAATAGTATATTATAAATGATAATATTTTTTTATGATCTTTTAATATAATTATTTTAATATAATTATACTATATTAGTTTTAGTAATTTTTTCATTTAAATAAAAAAATAAAAAAAAATAATAAGAAAAAAAAATAAGAAAAAACTTTAAAAAATAAGTTTTAACATTATTTCTTTTTAAAATAAACAAATTATATAATATATATAATATATATATCTTTTATATTTATTATGAATTCAATTCAATTCAAAATAACAAAAGATATATTAAGATTAATTGGTATTATATTTTATAATACTTTTTTTCTTTAATAATTATGTGATATAATATTTTACTTAAAATTTAAAAAAATAATATTTATATGATAATATGATTTTTGTCTTGCTAATAGATTTGTTAATAGATTGAATTTAATAAAATTTTTTAAAAAAAAAATGAAATAAAAATGTTAATGATATGCTGATTCTTATTTGAATTGTATTGATTCTAGTTTGGAGTTTTGAATATTTTTACATATTTGTTATTTGTTATTTGTTTTTTATTTTTTATTTTTGTTTTTTTTTTAATTAAAATGACTAAAATGACAAAATGGTATATTTTATAAAATATTTAAAATGAATTTCATAAATTTATTTAGAAATTCTTAAAAAATTATACTACAAAAAAAAAAAAATTCTTAAAAAATTATACTACAAAAAAAAAAAATTCTTAAATAAAATCAAGACTAATATTTTTCCCATATATAATCCCTTTTTTTTTTTTTTTTTTTTTTTTTCTTATTTAAATTTTAATATCATAATTAAAATTAATTTAAATAAAAAAAAATCATTAACGAAGCATTCTAGCTGATACATTCAACGAGTTTGGCTTTGATTTTAATGTTTTTTTTGGTATCAAATAATTTCTTTTAATTGGCTTATTCTTTTTTATATTAATTATGCATGGTTTTGGTATATTTACTGATTTATTGTGGTTCGAATTTTTAATATTATTGTTATTTATATTAATATTAGCACGATTACTAATATTCCTTAATGGAGTTATATGCTTTTGCAAATTATTTTCTTTAGGATTTTCAGATAATACATTATATTTCTTCATAGATTTCTTGTTTTCTTTTACAGAAACCTAATTATAAAAAAAATAGTAATATAAAAAAATAGATTAAAAAAAAAAGTTTTAGTTTTTTTTTTATTAATATTAGAGTGGCAAAGTAAAAAATCATTTTATATACTACTTACAGATTTAGTAAACTCCTTAGTTGAATCAACTCTTTCTATGAATTTTTCTTTAATGTCCTGTTTTTAAAAATAAAGCATAAGTAAATAAAAAAAAATTTTCATCATTTAATATGATAAATTTTTCAAATAAAAATATAACTATATTATATTCTTATATAATAGCTTACTTTTACTATTCTAACACGTTTTGGTGAAATTGAACTTTCCTCTGAAACAAATAAAAAAGTAATATCTTCTAATGGTATTCTTTGTCTTTTTCTCAAATATTCATTCTTTTTAATTGAGGCTATTGAATTTTCAGTATTTTTATTTTCTTTCAATACTACGGTATCATTTTCAAAAGAATGAGATTTTACATTTTTTGTTTCTAAAATTTCTTTAACATTTTCAATTTCAGATTTTGAATCCTTTTCTTTTACATCTTCTTCTTCGTCATTATTAATTTTTTCTTCACTTCTTAATTCTGAAGATTCCTTTTTTACTTCTTTTCCTTTTGCATTTCCCTCTACAACAGTATCTTCAATAATAGATTTTTCCTCTTCATTTGTTAACTTAATTTTTTCTTCACGTTCTTTAGCGAGAACAACATTCTCCTTGGAAGTTATTGAAACTAATGATTGAGTTGAAATTAAATTACACTTTTTTGATAAATTTGGATCCCAATTTTCTTTATCGTCGTCGAACTTTGGAACAAATTCATAACAAATATCTTTGTTTTCATATAAATCTTCACTCTTTATATGAGAAACACTAATATCACAAAAAACTTTGAAAACCATTCTACCTTTTTAATAATTTTTTATTACTTTTGATGTTGTTTAGAAATAAAATTAAAATTGATTATAAAAAAAAGTACAATAATAGTATATATTACAAAAAATATTAAAAAAAAAAAAGTTCAAAAAAGTTCAAAAAATAAATAAAAATGAATAATATATATATATATATTTTATATGTTCTATATTTTTTAAATTGTCTATATAGTATTCGTTGATTGAAATAATAACGAATTTTTTACTAGGAAGTTTTGTTTTTAACGAATTAAATATTTTTAAAAATATTTATAAGATAGTTTACAAAATATATATATATAAAAATATTTAATTAATTCTTTCTTTATAAAGATCTTTCTTTTTTTAAAAAAAAAAAAATAATGATAATACTAATTAAAAAAAGTTAATTATAAACTTTACTTCATAAAAATCTAAAAAACTTTATTTTTTTTATTAATTTATACTTATGATATTACTAACAATGATATATGTATATATATTATAAATATTATAAAAAAAATATATAAACATAAAAAGATACTACTATAAATATTTACTTCTCGTCTACTAAATAATTGTCAATTTTTTAATAATAACAAATCCACTTTATTCAAATAATGCTATATTAATTATTTTTATTTATCTTATTTTATTGATATAAAAAAAAAATAATTAAATATAATAGCTGTAATGATTGATTTTATGTTATTGTTTTATTTAATTTTTTATTTTGATTATAATAAAAAAAAAGAAGAAAAAAAAAACTTTATTTTAAAGAAAAAATGAAAAAAGTTATATAATTACTTTGACAAAAACTTATTATAATATGGTATAATGCATAATATCAATAATGTATATTATGTATAAAATTGTTTTATATTGGTTTTTGTTTTGATTAATTATATAACTTTTTTTTAAATTAAATTTTTCAAATTGTTTTTATATTAAAAAAAATATTTCTTTCGTGAAAACATTGATTTTATGATCTGTTTTTATATGAAAATATATCTAAATTAACATATTTTATTATTATATTATTAATAATATTAATTCTCAAGCGATAAATTGAACTAATAGAAGTGTGCAAGGAAATAAAAAAAAAAAATAAAAGTGAGGTGAGAGAAAATATTATGTTTTTATATTAAAATGAAAAAATATATTTTTATTTATAATTAATATATGTTAAACATATATTAATTAAATATATATTTATATAGTAATTGAAAAAATATATATATTTAATATAAAGACAGTATAAAAGAAATTTATGAATAAAATATAATACAAAAAAAAAAGTTTAAAATCAATATATGTAATATTAACTCTAATCATAATTATAATTATTATTGGTAGTAGTAGTATTAGTATATTATTAGTTTCATTAATATCATTAATATAATCTATAAAGATGAAAAAATAATTTTATATAAGATATAAACTTTAATATTTAAAAGTAGTAATTGTATAAACTTTCAACCTATAATATGTATTTTTATCTCTTTTCTTATTTTCAATTAATTAAAGTTAAATTTTATCTATTAATGAAAATAAAAAAAAAAATAATAAAGACAAATAAAAGAAAAGTTTATATATATCTTTAATTATTTGATTTTTAAATATTAAAAAATTTTATATATATTTTTTTAGATAAAATTTATATAATTATTGCATATATTTTATATATTATAAAAAAAAAAAAAATAGATTTATATTTATTTTATTTTATCATTATTATTGCATTTTAATATAATTTAAATTAAATCATAATTGATTTGATATAAATTCCTAATTGGAATAGAAATAACTATTATTATTAAATACAACATACAAGAATATTATACATAATGTTTTTTATTTTAAAATATTTTATATGAAAATTTATATATATAAGTATGTTGTATAATTAGCATTATTACAAATAAATAATAAATAATATAATCACATAATAATAAATTTTTTTCATTTAAATTTTTATATTAAAAAGATGATTTAATAATTATTAATTAATAATCATTAATTAGTTTAAATAGAATATTTATAATCTAATTAAAAATTATAAAAGTTAATAGTAATTATTAAATGTAATTAATCATTAAAAAAATCATTTATATTTAAACTATAATTAAATTATTTATAAATTTTTCAAAATGTAATAATTTGTTTATATATAATATATACTAATGCTAATTGAAGTGAATAATTAGATTATATTATTCTTGATATACTTTGTATTATCATCATATTGTATTAAAAAAAAAATTTCTTTTATATACATAAATAAAATATAAAAATATATATTTTTCATAAAAATGTAATTTTGTATTAATAATGATCGAATAATAATACAAAAAATGGTCAACTTTTATACCTCACTATAAAATAAATTAATAAAAAGTAATACTTATAAAATGGATATATATATATATATATTTTTTTTAATAAGGGTATTATAGTAAAGAATTAATAAATAAGATTTATATAATAAATATTACATAATAAAATTATATAATATATATAGTTATGTAGTTATTGCGTTTAAAAAAAAAAAAAAAAAAAAAAAAAAAAAAAAAAAAAGAAAAACTTTATATTATATGATGACTTTTCCTTTTTTTTTTTTTTTTTTTATTAGAATATATATATTAATATCATACGTACAAATTTTTTTTTAAGTATAAAATAATTTTTTATTACATTCAATCTATGTATAAAAAAAAACATTAATAATTTATTAAATGTATACCATAAAAATTTTAATTTCAGTAAATAGATCCATATTTTATAATACAGTTTGTAATATTCTTTTTTTTTTTTTTGAAGTATTATAAAAATTCAAAATTATATTCAAATATTCCATAAAAAAAAAATTAAAAAAAAAAAAGAAAAAAAAATAGAAATAAAAAAAAAAATTTTAAAAATATAAAAATTATAAATTACAAATTATAAATTATAAATATATTTTTTATATAAATCTTTTAATTAAGTGTTTTAATTTAATTTTATTACATTATTTGAAAAAAAGGATGAATTTTGTAATAAATAAATTAAATGTTTAATTGTATGGCATATATTAAAAAAAAAAGTAGATTAATGAATGTCTTAATATCCAAATTAATCTTATTTCATATGTTAAAAGGATAAATTAAATGTTTAATCTTATTATATATGGTAAAAGAAATGAAGTATTTAATGAATGAATAATAAAAGGATAAAAAGTGCAATTAGATTTAGATTTTTGAAATTTTATTAATAAAAACAATAAAAAGTATATATATATATATATATATAAAAGTAAAATAAGAATAAAAATAATTAAATATTTCTTTATTCACAGCTTTTATATTAAATTAATATATAAAATATTAATTAGCTTTAATAAATGGTAAAAAAAAAAAAAAAAAAAAAAAAAAAAAAAAAAAAAAAAAAAAAACATTATATATATTAAAAATATATATAATGTTTTTTTTTTTTCAAATATATATCACATTATTAAAGTACAACCAAATGAGAATTCCTACTTTTTTTTCATCTAAAAAAATAGAAATTCCTGATATAATTTTATTTTAGGTATTTTTTACATTAGATAAAATGTAAAATAGTACCAAAAAAAATGTAATTATTATAAATTATTAATGAAAATGACTGTAATCTATATAGATTCTATATGTATATATTTTTTGTCTAAATGAAAATTTAAATTATATATATGACAAAACAATTATAATAATATATGATATTTAATTTAAAAAACTATATTTCATTTTTTTTTTTTTTTTTTTTTTTTAATTAAACTTAAACTCTAAAAATATTATAATTAAAAAAAATTAGATTTATATTAGCAAATATAATATGTAAAATCTATACTTAAATATAATTAGTAAATAATATCAAATTATATTTTTTTCTAAATCAATTTTTCAAATTTTACAGATATTTAAAGTTATTTAAAGTAATAATCATTGATTATTATTATGATATATTTATAAAGATAATGTTATTAGGTTTTTATTTCTTTTATATATATTATATATTATTAAAATATTAAAATATTATATTCATTAATATTTCTTTTCTCTTTTTTTTTTTTTTTTTTTTTTTTTTTTTTTTTTTTGAATAATTAGGATGTATCAATAGTAATTTTAAATGTATAATAAATGTATATAGCATAATTTAAAAATAATATAGTATATATTATTCATACTTTTGTATTTAATATTTATATCATATTTAATCTGAACAAATAAAATAATATCATAATGAATCAAAATTAATAAAATATTATATGTAAGATATATATTTTAAATAATATGTCATATTTTAAAAAATAAAATTACTACTATAGATTTTTTTTTTTATTAAAAATAATAATAAAAATAAAATAATAATAAAAAAAAAAGGGGGGTTATAGAAGTTTATTATTCAATACCAAATTTATATATTTTAAGATTAAAGTTTTTAAATCATTCATAATATAAAACTATTCGATATTCACTAGATTTAATTAAAAATTTTAAATGAACAATCAAAATACGTATTTTTATGGTTTTCTATGCTAATACAATTGTAAAAACAAAAAAAAAATTATTACAAGCATAATTAGCTATTAATATCATGAATTAATATAAATTTCTATTATAATTATTATTTATTATTTATTATTATTTATTAATACTTATATATATCTTATTATTTATTAAATTATTATAGAAGATAGTATTTATTCTTTTTTTTTATTTTTTATTGTTTATTATGCATTATTATTTTTATTATTAATTATAAATTAGCTATTTAATTTAACAAGTAATTCTAATTCTACTATTATATAATCAAGTCTTTTATTCTTTTTAATAATAACATTTTTTCAACTTTTAAAGTTAAAAAAAAAAAAAAAAAAAAAAAAATACAAGTATTAATTAGTAATAATAAATAATAAATAATAATTATAATAGAAATTTATATTATGGATAGTAATTTCTTGCTTGTAATATTTTTTTCTATACAATTGTATTAGCATAAAAAACCATAAAAATACATATTTGGATTATTCATTTAAAATTTTTAATTAAATCTAGTGAATATCGAATAGTTTTATATTATAAATGATTTAAAAACTTTAATCTTAATGCATTATTATTTATTATTAAGTATAAATTAGCTATTCAATTTAATAATTTAATATGTAATTCCAATTCTACTATTATATAATCAAGTCTTTTATACTTTTTAATAAAAATATTTTTTCAACTTTTAAAGTTATATGTATATATATATATATTAATGTTATTTTTAAACCAATTTCAAGTTTTTTATAATTAATTCTTTTCATTTTTTTTTAAACTTTACCCATTTTATAATATAATATATTGAATCTAGTATAAAAAAAAATCATCTAAAATTAATTATATAAAGTTAAAATATGGCTTTGAATATACCCATTTATATATATTTATATATATATATATATATGTTTTTTAATATAATTATATTATAATTTACAAAAGTCAAAATGAAATAAGAAATAATATTTCTGATTAAATACTTGATTTAAATTTATATTATAAGATGTTAAATGACATAAATATATAAATATATATTATACTATTAAATATCATTATAGAATGAAATATTTTTTAAAAAAAAAAAAAAAAAAAAAATATATATATATATATATATATATAAATATATATATAATGTGAATATTTTTTATGTAATACGTTTTAATTTTAATTTATTTTCGATTATATTCATATGTTTCTATGTATTTAAAAAAATAAAAATGACAATAATAATAATTTAAAATAAAATAAAACAAAAAATAATATGTAATAACAATAAAACTAAATAATAGCTATGAAAATTGGCTTATTATATTAATATATAATTGGTTTTACTCATTAGTATTAATAATTACAATGAAAAAATCTACTAATACTTTTAATAAAAAGAAAAAAAGAAAAAGAAAAAAAGAAAGAAAAGAAAAGAAAAGAATTTAATAAATGTAATTAATTATTTAGTAATGAAATTTATCATTTTATTCTAAATATTTATTATTTAATAATACAGAAAGTTATTACTTTCTGTATTATTAAATTAATCTTAAAAATAAAAAAAAAAAAATAAAAATAAAAATAATTAAAAATAATAATAAAAAAAAAAAAAAAAAAAAAAATTAGATAACTTAATTTATTTATGGATTAATAGAATTTTGGGTTAATTTTTTATAGATTAATAGAATTTTAGGTTAAAAAGCTAGATAATAAAATTAATCTTTATATAATAAGAAAAAAAAATTATAATTAAATCCTTATATAAGTTTAATCAATTTTATTTAATTATTATTGTTTTTGTTTTTATTTATTTAAATTAATATATTTAAGAATGATTGTTATTTGATATTACAAATATCAAGAAAAATACAAGTTTTTTTGATTAATAAAAATTATTACTTTCTTTAAAGAAATATTATTTAATAATATTCCTATCAAAATTATGAATAACAGTAGTAATAATTTATTAGAAAGTTATATACCTATCAAAATTTTTAAAAATAAAATTAATGTTATATTTTTTTTTTCTATTTTATGTATTTAAATGTCTAAATAGTAATATATTTTATTACACACTATAAATAAGAATAATTGTATTGACAAACTCTGTGCTTTAAAGAGTTTATAAATATTATAATAATAAATATTAAAAGTTAAAATGCTTAAATTAAATGTTTAAATATATAGAAATAAAAAAGTCCTTTTTGTTTCTATATGAAATAATAATTGTAATGTAAATAAATTTATAAAGGTATATTCAAAAAAAAATTTTTTTTAAATAAAACTATAGTTATCATAAAATAAATAAATACTACTAATAATAAAATAATAAAACTTTTCTCTTTGATTTTTTTTTTTTTTTTTTTTTTTTTTACAGTTACAATTATTGCGAACTTTATTTATTTATTAATTACATGAATATTTTTCTTTTTTTTAAAAAAAAAAAAAAACACATAATTAATAAAAGAATAAATATTGTTCCTCCAATTTGAACATAGGAATATTTAGAATAGTAATGCGAAATAAATTAATATTCAAAATAAAGTGTATAAATATATTTAGAAAAAAAATCCATATACAACGAACCTCACCTCCAGATTATAAGATTTCAGTATAAAAGGAATTATTATTCCGGGTTAGTTCTCTTTGCTCTTTGATGAGTGTGTTATTAAATTATACCAAATCAATTTTATTTTTTTTGTTTTTTTCTACTACCTGATGAATGTGTTGCATTTTGGACCGTGACTTAAAAATAAAAATTTAATTAATGATTTAACGCCCCACATTTTTAATTTTTTTAAATAATTGTAAATTCAAAATATAACTAGAAATAAATATAAATATTATTTTACCATTATTTTAACAAAAAAATAATAAAATATATCTTTAAATTAAATATTAAATATCATTAAATACTATTTTATTATTATTTTAAGAAAAAATATTAAAATATGTCTTTAATATTAAATATTATAAAGTATTATTTTATTATTTATTGGATATTTATTTATTATAATTAAAGCTACTTTTACATAAACGATTTATTAAAGTACTCCACATTCCGAAATGAAGCTTCCTTAAATATATATATATATTTACCCTAACCATTAAACCTCAATGGGAGAAAAAAATTTTTTTTTAAAGTATATAAAATTTATCTTATAATAATAGTAGTAATGACTAATAATTTATATAATAATTTAATATTAGCAAACAAAGAATTTGACTTTACTAATTAATTCTTAATTCTACTTCTATCTATAAAGGAAACTTTCAACGTCTGGTATGAGAAAATTTACAGTACACTTAAATCTGAAAAATTCCTATGCATAATTGAATCGGACAATGTAACAAAGTTCAAGTCGGAAAACAAAGCTGGTGGTGATCTGGTTAAACAACAAGAAAAACTTGAAGCCAAAGAAGCTCTTGCTACAGCATCCTAAAAAAAAAAAAAAAAAAAAAAAAAAAAAAAAAAAAAAAAAAAAAAAAAAAAAAAAAAAAAAAAAAAAAAAAAACATAAAATTAGCCTCTCATAAAAAAATCAAAGGATGCAAAAGCCCTTCCATATGTGAAAAGGTTAAGAAAAGAATACGATAAAAAAAAAAAAGGAATCCTCGGATGTTAGATACTGATTGTATCGAATGTACTCATTAAAGTCTAAGAATCTTAATAACATATTGACCATTATAAAGAAAAATTGAAGAAATTATTAAAACACTTAAATGTTAAAGGTTACAAATTATGTGATCTCGAAAAAAGTTAAAATCATTTACAACGCAGGCCCTAGCGAAGTTAAAAACAAGATAATCCTTAATGGGGATGAAAAACCTGATAAATTTAGGAATGATTTTCACAAAAATGTCATAGTTAGTAATGTTAGAATAAAGATTTTCTAATTTATTATGAATAGTGTCTAAACCATTGTTCTTTGTTCTTTTTCTTTAGTTACATTATTGAATGTAAGAGGGAGGGGAAGTATCGAGTTTAATATATGATACTTCTTTGTAAGTGTTATCAGAGTCATATTTCTTTATTTCTTCGTTCGGTGAGTGGGTTCCTAGCCTCTTCAGAGGGAAGGTAGTTATTATGTAATTCATTTGATCGATATTTTTTTAGGAATATAGAGATTAATAGGTTCTATTTTGTTAATGTTAGTATATATATATATATTTTTTTTTGGTAGATTCATTAAATATATATTGATCATTATGTTGGATTTCTTATTTTCATTGGTTTTCTTTTCATTGATGGATTAAATGTGTAATCTCTATTGTGTTTAAGTTTGTAGTGCTAATAAAAATCGAAATGGTGTCTTCTAATAAGATCATTTTAGTTGATATTAAAATTATTGTTTGGAGATATTTTAAATGACTGAAAGTCGTAATTAATATCCTCCATATTATCTTGCAAATCATGACATGACTCATATTGCTACTGTAATTAACTTTGTCTGTAGTATCAATAGAGTAATAATTTGAATTTGAAGTACTGTTTGAATTGTTTAAGTTAATATTTTGATGCTTACCTGTAAACTAGTTAGTTCATAAGGTCTGATTGTTGTCGGTGTCCTTTTTTTTTTATTTTTGTTGTTGTTGTTGTTGCTATTGTCTTAAGAATATGGAATAATACAGTAATTGTTGATTTTGTCATGAACATTATTTTGGAGAAAAAAACTAGTAAGAGGGTGTGTTTCTAATTCGGTATTGATGTTGTCATCTCTGATTCTGATGGTGATGTTTGCTGGTTGATGTTTGTTTATAAACTGCTTCACTTACTGAGCATATGTTGTGATCATTGTATTCTATGATTATGAAATTCAAAATGGATACCTAAAAATATTCCTTTCTTTTTGTTTGGTTCAAATTTATTTTTTGTTTTGGGAGAAATTCTTGTAATATGCAATACATCCATATGTTTTTAATATAGTTCAAATCAGATTAAAATTGGGTATTGCTTTATGAGGAGTTATGCTATATAAGAAGTTAGCATAAATCACGTCAAAATCCAAGAATTCGATTCATAATTTACTCCAATGAATCATAGTCTTTTTGCAATCCGTAATAGTGTAATTAAGTCTTTCTGTCATCCTATTATTTTAATGAGTTGTTAGGAGGTAAATATATTTTCTTAATTCCATTATTTTTTTTTTGAAGTAATTTTTTACTCTCTCTTATTCCTGAATGCCTTTCCATTATCAGTTTTGTAATATTTTATTGTGTAGTTGAATTGTGTTTTGATGAAGTTAAAGAACTGAATGATTAACTTTGAAACTTTATATTTCCTTTTTTTCTATTAGGTAGATTCCAAGATTTTCAACTATTTTCCACCCAAGAAAGTTTAAGAATATAGCCTTTACCAGTGATTGACTTTTTTTGTTTGATTGGCGCCAATTAAATCCTAATGAATAGTTTCAAAGAATTCTTGATGCCTTAGACGAATCTTCCATTGTGTGATTTTCTTTTTTAACTTTTAAGATTTTACAATTCATACACACACGACTTCCTTGACATTATATAGTTTTAAATATTTTTCCGAATCTTTCGTTGACAGGAATGTCCTAGCCGTTGATGCAAAATATGCAAATATGTTTACTATAATTTATTAATTTTTTTTTTTTTGTTTGTTTGTTTGTTTATCTGTTTGCTTGAAGGATGTCAATTTATCGATTAATTATTTTTAATACGAATTTGTGTGATGTTAAGATTTTCTACAGTAAATTTTCCTATTTCGTTCTTTTTTTTTTAGTTTTTTTTTTTTTTTTATATTATATCCAAACCTTAAAAGGAGGGAGGTTGTACCATTTTGATTGAATATTTCACTTACATATCCAGATCTTTGCTAATCTTATTTTAATAAGTTAGTTCTTTATGATCTTTCTAGAATAGTATATGTTTATTGAGTTCAATGCATCTCCCATTAATAGTTACCTTCAAAAGTACCAATACCATCAAAAATATACAATGATAATGATAGAAAAGAAGCTATAAAAATAATTAAAAATAAATAGAGAATTTCAAAATGAAACCCAATTGATTTCATCTTAAGAATCAATGTAAAAAAAAGAAAAAAAAAATCAAGGAAATAATTATTTATTCAATATCTCAAAAAAAAAAAAAAAAAAAAAAAAGATTAATAAACATATTTAAATATTTTAAACTATATCATAAAATTCTTAAGATAATTTTTAATGGAATATTTGAATTTATTGTTTTTTACAGACAGAGACTTAGGAGGAGATACTAAAGATAAAAAAAAAAAGTTAGCTTCTGGACAAATAATTCTTATGGGCAAAAGTACAATATGCTGAAACTTAAAAAAATAAATAAATAAATAAAAAAGGCACTTAAATATATCCAAAATGAATACATGCTTGCCGATACTCTAACTAAAAAAAAAGTATTAACAGATCAAAAAAAAAAAAAAGACTAAATTCATAAACATAATTTTTGATAGAACAGAAAAATTAAGTTTGAGAGGGGAACGTTA
>JACVTC010000085.1:510000-565000 GCA_016946835.1 Neocallimastix lanati (nom. inval.) | reverse complement strand
GAAAAATAAATAATAAATAATAAATAATAAATAATAAAAAGATTATTTATTAATAAATAATAAATAATAAAAAGATTATTTATTAATAAATAATAAATAATAAAAAGAGTATTTATTAATAAATAATAAATAATAAATAATAAATAATAAATAATAAATAATAAATAATAAATAATAAATAATAAAAAATAAATAATAAATAATAAATAATAAAAAATAAAAAGAGTATTTATTAATAAATAATAAATAATTAAATAATAAATAATAAATAATAAATAATAAATAATAAATAATAAATAATAAATCATAAATAATAAATAATAAAAAATAATAAAATAATAAATAATAAATCATAAATAATAAATAATAAATAATAAATAATAAATAATAAAAAATAAATAATAAAAAATAAATAATAAATAATAAATAATAAAAAATAAAAAGAGTATTTATTAATAAATAATAAATAATAAATAATAAATAATAAATAATAAATAATAAATAATATAAAAAAAATGAATTCTGTATTTTATTCTATCCAATTCATAATAAAAGAAATAATTCATTATATAAAAAAGTTATTAATAAAAAAATTATTTACTGAAAATAATATATACATACATATATTTTTTTATTTTGTTTGTTCCATTAATCGAAATTTAAAATATAATGGTAATAATAATCAGTAATAATAAATAATAATAATCAGTAATAATAAATAATAAATAATAATAATAATAATAAATAAATAATAATAATAAATAATAATAATAATCAGTAATAATAATAAATAATAATAATAATCAGTAATAATAATAAATAATAATAATAATCAGTAATAATAATAAATATTAAATAAATAATAATAATAATAATTAGTTTTATTTAAGGTTTAAAGAATTATGTTCCAACAAAATAGAAAAAAAAAAAATTTTTTTAATTATTTTATATAAGGAAAACTTTATATATATATATATGTATTTAGTTTATTACTTTTTATTTTATATTTCTTTCTATTAATTAACTTTCAAAAGTGGTGTTAAGTATCAATACTTATCCTATTTTATATTTTTAAGATTATCGAGAAATCTTTCAAATAGATTAAAACAATCTTAAATAATTGAACTAAAAATATTAAAAAAAAAAAAAAATTAATAGATATATTTAAAATTAATTTAAAATTTTTTTTTTATTTTTATTATTATTTATTATATTTCACTTAATTATTCTGTATAAAATTATTAATAAAGAAAAAAAAAATATAAAAAATAATATTTTTATTTTTTTTTAACGTATTTCCATTAATTGAATAAAATAAATAGTAAGAGTAAAGTTTCATATTATTAATATAGATAAATATTTTATTGTATTTTTCATTTTATCTAATTATATTTTTATTTTATATTTTTTTTTATTTTTTCTATTTTTTTTTTATTTTTTTATTTTTATTTTTATTTTATTTGATATTTCTTTATGTTAAAAATTAACTTTTTTTTTTTTAAGATTAATTAAATTTTAAATTTTTTCATTATCGAAAAAAAATAAATAATAAAATTAATTTATTTAAAATTATATAAATTAAAAAATAAAATAAAGGGTTAGTTTATATTTTTAAACCCCGATATTCCATAATATCTATATTAATGCTATGAATGTTTTTTTTTTTTTTAAAAAAAAAAAAATATTTTATTATTTAATATATTATACTTTTCTTTTGTTAGAATTTAAAAGTGTAAATATTAGTATACTGTATAATTTTTTTTTTTTTGTTAAAAAAAAAAAAAAAAAAAAAAGGTATTTTTAATTAAATTCAAGTAACTATAATTCATATTCAATGAATGGAAATTTATTAACATGTTTTTGATAAATTAACGAAAGATCAAGTAATTAAAGTTAAAAAATAATAATAATAAAAAATAAAAATTAAAAATTAAAAAAAAAAAAAATAAAAATAAAAATAAAAATTAAATGAAATAATAATAAAGAAAGAAAAAAAAAAAAAAAAAAAAAAAAAAAAAAAAAAGGACAAATGGCATTAAAATAAAATTAATTTGATCAGTGAAAAAATTTTTTTTACCAATAGATGAAAACTAAACCAAAAAAAAAAAAATAAATAATAAAATTTAGTCATTATAATTTATTTTATTTTATTATTGATTTATTATTATTTTATTATTTTTTTTTAATTAAACTCGAATACTAACTTTTAATGGGTTTTATTAAAAAACAAAAAGAAAAAAAAAAATTAATTTATCGAAAAGAATAATTATTTGAACGATTTAATTTTTTTTTGTTAATTTATAACATGTGCTATGGTAAAGTTTTTTTTTTTTATTTTTTTTTATATTTAAAATCAACTATAATATGATTCAGATATACATTTAATTTATATTTAAATTATTCTCGATATAAGAAACCATATTGTGTATGTCTTTTTTTATAAAAAAATTTTATTATTTATTTTATTGACAAGGAATAGTGGGTAGTAATAAATATTGTATTTTTTTTTTTATTAATTTTTATAAATGACATGTATAATTAATAATGTGAGATATTTTAAATAGATGCTTTATTTTTTTAAATTTTTAAAAAAAAAAAAAATAAAAAAAAAAGATGTATTATTTATGGATAGTAGTACTATTCAATTTATTTTATTTTTAGGGATAAAATAAAAAATACTTATACAACATAAAATATATTATATAACATATTATATATATTATATATTAGTATTATTTTAAATTCAATTATAATTTATTTATATCTCTAGAAATTTTCCAATTTAAAATTATATGTTAAAATTTGTTTTGAATTAAACTATTTAGACTATCTCCTGATAGAATCACATGCAATATATCACATGGTCATAATTTATAAATAATAATATACAAAATATACATTAAATTTAATATAATATAATATATGAATAAAATAAATAATTACTATTTTTTTATATTTTGGTTGAGGTTTTAACAATATATAGAAATAATAATCAATAATATATAGGTAGAAAATGTATATCTAAGAGAATGGCTGAACTTGAGAATAATCATCCATTATCAATAATTGATAATGATAATAAAATGATAATAAATAAATAAATGATACTTTTATTATTAATAAATAAATAAATAAATAAATAAATAAATAAATAAATAAATAAATAAATAAATAAATAAATAAATAAATAAATAAATAAATAAATAAATAAATAATCAATACTTGATAATAGAATAAAAAATAAATAAAAAAAAAAAAAACAACAAAACATTTAAATAGAAAGAATTAAAATATCTCTAATGAGTATTAAAGATAATGTTAAAATAATAAATAAGCAGTTGTTTTGTATCATTGATTCTACTACATGGAAAAAAAAATTAAAAAATAAAACTAAAAAAAAAAAAATGTTTAATAATTCCTCTTCATAATATATTTTATATCTATTTCACTTATTATATAGAATACTATAATAATAAATTTTTATTTTTATAATTTAGTTCATTTTAATCTACATTTGATATTTGAATGCTAGAGAATTAAAAATTATTATTTTGCCATTTATTCTACACATTACTTTTATTTTTTTTTTTCTTTTCTTTATTGAATGTTCAAAAACTTCTTTTCTTATTATTATTCAATGATTATTTCATAAACTTTTTCTTTCATTTTTGATTAATAATAATAATAATTGTTAATAATAAGCAATAATAATAAATAATTATAATAATGGTAAAAAATTATATATAGATTTTTAATTATTATATCTTATTACTATTATTTATTATTTATTAATTATTAATTATTAATTATTATTTATTATTTATTATTTATTATTTATTATTAATTATTTATTATTAATTATTTATTAATTATTAATTATTAATTATTATTTATTATTTATTATTTATTATTTATTATTTATTATTTATTTATTTATTTATTTATTATTTATTATTTATTATTTATTAATTATTATTTTTTATTCAATTATTTATTATTTATTATTTACTATTTATTATTTATTATTTATTAATTATTATTTATTATTTATTATTTATTATTTATTATTTATTATTTATTATTTATTATTTATTATATGGATTAAAATTTAAAAAAAAAAAAAAACAATAATTAATTAATAGTATTTTATTTAGTTTTAATTTATCATTTTTTGTTTATTCAAGAATGAATATGATAAAAAGGTATTCCATCTGACAATATATTATAGTCTATTGAAACTATATATTATAATCAATTGATTTAAACATTTTAAAGTTTAATTAAAAATATTAAAATTATTTTTAAAATTCAAATAAATCATCATGAATTCTAAATTATATTATAATAAATAATAAATAATTGAATAATTGAATAATTGAATAATAAAAAGAGTATTTATTAATAAATCATGGAATAATAAATAATAAAAAAGTATTTATTAATAAATAGTAAACAATAAATAATAATTATATTGTAATATTGAATATAATTAAATAGAATATATCAATCAAAATATAATATATTAATCATCCATTTATTAAAAAATAATTAAATTATGGCGGTAATTTTTTTATATTTTTATTCAGTATAATTATTATTAATTATTAATATATAATTACACATTATTACTGAATATGATAGTTAATAACTGGGGCGTATATTATTATCACTAGATTAGATCAGGTGTTGTTTTAAGCTTCAGAGATTAGATAGTTTATAGTTTTCTATCGGGTCCTGTGGTTGATAAACATGGCTTGGATATATTTCATTTATGCATAAAAGTTAAGAATTACTTGATTGATTCATATTATATAAACTTCTCTTTACTACAACTGAATACCATTATTTTATTTTATTTTTGGTTCATTTCTTAATCTATTTTATATAATTAATCTTTTTTTTTCAACCATAGAAGGTAATTACTGTATAATATATAATATAATGAATTAATAGAAAAATATAAAGAAAAAATATATGTATATATAATAATACAAACCTACTAAAATTATTTTATAAGAGAGAAGTATAATTCATTCATTCATTCATTTGTATCTATATATTTCCATTTCTATCTTCTAAAGGAAGGAATAAACGTTAGATTAAAGCTACAACAACACCCATTTTTATTATGGAATTTATTTATTAATAAATAAAATTTTATATAGAATCATAATCGTTAATGAAATAAAAATAAAAATAAAAATTTCTGTATAATTATATTTTAATAATAGTTTATTTTAATTAATCAAATAATTTTATCATTATTTATTATAGTATTATTTATTATGGAGTGTTAAAAATTTTTTTTTACCTTTATATCACTCGTATTATTAAATCTTTTAAAATAAAAGAATATTTTATAAATAGTTTGTTTTCAAGTTTTATAGAGTGGTCATGGCGCTATAATTTATTTTATTATTATTATTATTATTATTATTATTTTTTTTTTTTTTTTTAAAGATTCAATTCTTTTTTGTTTGTTTATTTCTTTTTTAACCATAATGCAACCTTTTGGTCATTCATTGCCAGAGAGTGTAAAAGAGTAACCAGAGAAATAGCCAACATAAGAGGATGAATTGACTTTATTTATCTAATAGTATTCTAGATAATTTAACTTTTTTTTTTTTTATTTTAAAAAATTTGAAACATTTCAATTCATTCAAAGAATTAAATTTATTATATATACTATTTTACTATAATATATTTTATGTTTATATTATGCATATATTAATAATATATAATCTATACAATGAAAATTATTTAAAATTTTAGTTTTTAGTTGTTACTGTCAATTATTTTTTATTCTCTTTTAATTTTATCATATTTTGAATCAATTATAATATATTGTATTATATAAAGTGATAATAAAATATATTTTATTTTTAATCATTGAATTGGTATATAATCCATTCTAAATAATAAATAAATAAATAGTATATAAATAATATATTAATTAATATAACATAATATAATGTAATATATATATTATTTATTTGGATAAAAATTTTTCAAATCTTTCATCTTCAAAATAAATTATAATCAAATGATTTATATCTTATTTCCTATTTATTTATTTATTTATTTATTTATTCATTTAATAAGTAGATATGATAATTATCTTATTTCCTATTTATTTATTTATTTATTCATTTAATAAGTAGATATGATTAGGTATATTTATTTTAATTCATTCCAGTTCTTTTTTCTTCCTTCCTTCCACTATTTCTTTCGATAAAACAATTATAGTTATATTAAATGAACCGATGTTATTATTAAATATATAAGTTTTCAATATTAATAGTACTACTATAATTCATTTTTCGTTGTAGTTTTTCCTTCCTTTTCCTTTTCGATTCCTTTTAGTTGAATAAATGATAAAAAAAAAAATAAAAAAAAATAAAAAAATTTAGTTTTTGATTTCAAATACTTTATATTTATAATATATTGTGTAATATATTATTATATATATTGTCCATATATTTCTAAATAATTCATTTATATAATGAGATTGTTAGATTATTATCATAAATTTGTTGTTTTAGTTTATTTATATTGCTAATATAGGATTAAATATATTATTTAATAAAATCCATATAATACAGTGTATTGTCAATCAATGAACATGAAAGTTTAATCTTACACATAAATTAACATTAAATTTATCTTTTGTCATAAGGTTTAATAAAATAAATTACAAATAAAGTCACCATATATTAACCATATATTAATAAATATTTGATAGAATAATTTTTTAAGGTATTCTTTTTATTTTTTTTTATTTTAAACTTTATTTATTATTAATTAACATACAGATCTATATTTATATAGGACCGTATATAATTATATAAATAAAAAACATATATTCCAATAGAATGAACAATAAATTAATGTATATAAGTTATTTCAAATTTTTTTTACATTTAAAATTAAAGTTATTTATTCAATAATTTAATATAATAGATTCTATTCATATCATATAATTATATATTTAATAATATATAGAATAAACTATTCGTCATTATAATTAATTTTAATTTATAATAAAATTTTTTTAATTTTTATTTAATTATTAATAATTAATTATTAATTATTATTAATTAAATTTTTATATTTCAGCTTTATTATTTTTTTTTTAAATAAAATAATAAAGTTGATGATATTAATATTAATAAATAGACTTATTGATTTAATTATTTTGTAGTTGGTATCTGCTATAAATTATGGAGGTCTTTTTTCATTTTTGGTATGATTAAAGCACCATCTTATTTTTGTTGGCTAATTTTCTGGTAATTAGAAGAAAGAATAGAAATTGTTAAGTCAACCATAAAAAATATATATATAAATATAAATATATATATATAATTATTTATTCATTTTATATATTTTATTTTATTATTTAATTATCTATTTTATTATTTATTTAATTACATTATTTATTTATTCATTTTACTACTTATTATTTATTTCATTTTCATTTATATATATATATTTATTTTTTTTTTTTAAAAAAAAAAAAAAAAGAAAAAAATTTTCTTTTTTTTATATAAATAGGAAGACTTTTTTCTTTTTTTTCTAAAATTCTTTTTTTTTTTTTTATTTTAAATTTTTTATTTATTTATGTAATAAAGTTATTAATATTTATTTTAAGAGTATTAAAGTTTGCAAAATAACAATAATAATATTTTTTTTTTAAAAAAAAATAAAAAAATAAAATTATAATAAAAAAAATTTTTTTTTAATAGGATAAACGACCTTTTTAGTTAAATATTTTAATATTAATATTAGAAAATAAAATAATAAAAAAGAATCATCGTTTTTATTACATATTCATTTTTTTTTTTTTTAAAAAAGTAAAATAAAATATACAAATACATATTGTTTAATTCAACATAAAATAAAAATAACACCTTTTGAAAACATAATATTTATAAATAACACAAATATATTTTTCAAATATTAAATAATTATATAAAGTTAATATTTCTAATAAAATATAAAAAGCAAAACATAAATATAAATATACTACACTTGTTTAAATAATAAAAAAGTAAATGTTTTAATTATTAAAATTTGGATTGAAATTTATTTTTTAAGTAGAAAATAAAATTTATATAGAATAAATTAATAATAATAATAATATATTTAAATTTTAATTGCTAATAATAAATAATTAAAATATAAAATAGACTAAATAAATTTCAAAGAAAATGCATTAAAATTTTATAATTATTATATATTTATAATATAAAAATTAATAGATATACCTATAAAAAATAAATAAAAAAAAAAAAAATTAAACAAAATGAAATACCTTGAAAGTGAAGTATTTGATGCACTTAACTGTGCTTTAGCTTCAATAGAAATTCCTGATGAAAAAATAATAGGAAGAATAGAAGCATATTCATGTAATTATAAAATAAATTAATAGACCTTTTTATTTTTATATTTATTATAGCTATTTTAAGTTTATTTTTTTATTGGAATTATAATAATACAATATATTATGAGAAAGTGTTAAGGAAGTTAGATTTATATTTTACTTTTTAAAAAGAGAGAAAAAAAAAAAAAAAAAAGAAAAGCTGGAAGACCTACATATGGACTTTAAAATACTTTGAAATAAAATTCTTGTTTATTTCATAAAATAAATATCTTGTTATTCTATAAAATTTGCTCTCTTATTTAATTTATTTTTTTTTAATTGTTTGAACTTTATGAATATATAAAACAATAAAGTCCATTAAATAAAATGATGATAATAATAAATAAATAAATAAATAAATAAAAAAAAAAAAAAGAGTTAAATATATATATATAAATGAAATGATTATAAATAAATAAAAAAAAGTTTATTCATAAGAATAAAATTATAATTGATAATATATATATATACAAAAAATAAAAATAAATGATAATAATAATGAAAAATAAAAAATAAAAAAGGCAAAGATACTGGAGAAGATAAACAATTAAGAAAAGAACTTGAATCCAAATTATTAGAAGAAATAGAAGAATTAAAAACTCCAGAATATAGTTTCTCAAGTAGTATTGTATCGCCATTTGGTCCTTTAGATCAAACTGCTTCAAGAAGAACCTTTTTTTACCTTATTGCTACTTTAAATGCTGTATTTCCAGATTATGACTTTAGGTAAATAGAGGAAAAAGAAAAATAAAAAAAAAAAAATATAGAGTAAAAAAAATATTAAAGAATAATGTTTATAATATAAATATTATAAATTTTAAAACTAATAAATTATATATATAATATTTTTTTGTTTATATAAATTTTAGTGGTATGAGACATGAAGTATTTAATAAATTACCATCTGTTTCAATGGTTCAAAATACTGTACAAAATACTTTATTTAAATTAGTAAACTCACCTTCAACGAGCTTTTTACAACAACGTATTTGGACTGCTATAGATGAAACTGTTGACTTATCTAATTGTGATATTTATAGTTTTAATCCAGATTGGAAATGCGATCCATACAGTGATGAGCCAACGATGTAAATAAATTATATATATATATATATATTTTATTAACATAATAAATAATATATAAAGAAATATGTTTTAAGTAGTTATTTTTTATTAAATGAATAATTAAAAATGATTTAAATATTGTAAAAATAGATGGGCTTATCACTTTTTCTTTGTAAATCGTAATCTTAAAAGAATTGTTTTATTTACTTATAGATCAGTTAGGTAAGAAATAATAATAATAATAAAAAAAAAATAATAATTTAAAGTTTTATATATTAAATTAGTTTAAAAAAAATATTAATACAATTTTTATTTTTATTTTTTTCTTTTAAAAATATATAATAGTAATATTTCTATGAACAAAGATTTATATGATGATGAAGATGGTGAATTCTACATGGAAGACATAGAGGATGATAATAGGTTAGCAGATAATAATGATAGTAAATCAAGTTTAAATAGTTCTAACGCAATGATGATATAATGAAAAAAAAAAAAATGAACAACTTCAAGATGATATAATGAATTATATATATAAAAAGATACAATATATATATATTTATATTTATTTAAAATAAACAATATTAAACAATAAAATCTTAAATATCAATTTAAAAATTTGAAGAATAGAATCAATTAAATAAAAAAAATGTTATAATAAAAAAATACACATAGACTTTAAAATTGTTTTATTTTAATATAAAATAATTTAAAAAATTTTTTTACTATTCTATATCATTGACTATATCATCTAAATTATAAAATCATAATATATATATAAAAAAGACAATTAAATTCAATAATATATTTAAAAAGAAAAATTGTAATAAAAAATGAGAAAAAAAAGAAAAATATTAAATGATAAAGTATTTTTTATGTATATAGGAATTTAAAAATTTTTAAAAATTTTAATATATTTAAAATTTATATCATTAAAATTAAAATTAAAATTAAGATTAAAATTTGTATAAATTAATTTTTTAATAAATTAATATATTACAAAATATATATTTTTCAATACATATCAACATATAAAAATTATAAAACTTTAAAATTTATATTTTTTTATAAAAAAATTTTTTTAATTATAAGTATTACATAAATCTATGCATAAATTACATATACTTAAAATTTATTTTTTATTATATATTATTTTTATTTTTTTTTTTATACATTTATAATTTATAATTATAGATATATTAATTATGACTATGATCACTTACAAGCAATGTTTGCATAAGAATGAAAAAAAATGATAAAAAAAAAAAAAAAAAAAAAGAAGATAAATTTAATAATTAAGATTAATTATTAAATAATTCAAAATGAAAAATTATATATTAAAAAAAAAAAATTTTTTTTTTTCATAATTTTATATTTAAAAATGATTAATTCAATCAAATGAATTTAAAATATCAATATCCAAATTTATTATTGCATTCCTTTTGAATTAATTTTTTATTCATATGTATTTTAGAGAATATTTTCGGTTATAATATATATTATCTATGAACAATTTTTTTTTTTTTATATAGTATCCAGTGATTAAACTTTTCAAGCTCGATTTGAAATTAAATAATAACAAAAGAATGGAATATATATGAATATATATATATTTATATTAATGATATAAAAAATGAAGCAGAAGTTCCAAATATAAACGTTAATAATGATAATAGTGAAATGACTGAAAACATTAAAGTGGTTTCATAAAGTGAAAGGCTTAAACAACAACAAAAAAATTATATAATTATTTATAAGATATTAAATACTATTTATAATAAAAAGTTTAAAAATGATATAAAAAATTTTATGTATTATATATTCAGAACTATTTAATTTTTATAAAATTTTTAAAATGGAATATTAAAAAATTGAATTTGTTCATAGTTTTCACTTTTATAGTTTCAGCAATAACAACAATAACAACAATAACAGCAATAACAAAAAAAAAAAAAAAAAAACAAAAAAAAAAAAAAAAACATATTTTTATGTTTATTTACCAAGAAAATATTCTTTAAAAAATATTATAAATTATACTTTTATTTATATATATATATTTTTTATAACAAATATTTCATATTATAAGAAAGATAAATGCGTTGATTAGTAAATTAATTTATTTAAAATTTAAATTAATTTACTTATTAACCATTTATTCCTTTTTTTTTTTTTTTTTTTTTTTTTTTTTTTTTTTTTTATTATGAAATTATCTATCTTTTTTTATTTTATTTTTATTTTTAAATTTATATATATATTTATAATTAATTAAATTTTAATTAATTATTATATATTATATTTTGTATACTAGATAATATATTATATATTTTTGTAAATAGTTTTTTTAAAAAAAAAAAAAAAATTTGAAAATTCGTCATTATTATATAGTTAAAAATGTCTTTAATTTTTTTTTTTTTTTTTTTTTTTTTGTTATTGTTTTTTAAAAGTAATAACGAAAAAATAAAATTAAAAAAAAAAAAAAAATTTTTTTTATGGGAATTTATTTAATTAGTTTAAATATTAAAAAAAAAAAAAAATATTGAATTATATTATATTATAAAAAAAAAAAAAAAAAAAGTTTTTTTTTTTTTTTTTTTTTTTTCTTTAAATTTTTCATTTTATATATAGATATTTTAATTTTTTTTTAACTTTTTATATATATTTCATTTACAAAAAGAGTAAAACCAAGAAAATTTTATATAGATTTAATAAAAAATAAAATAAAAATAAAATAAAGAAAGAAATAATATAATAATAATAATTGTTAACTTACGTGAATTATTAATTATATATACTTATATTATGTATCATGTTACACTAATGTGTCATGTGGTCTAAGCCACATTTTTATGTCTATAAATATGGTGTAAAGAAATTTTATTGTACATCAGTTCTTTAAAGCACTTTGTGCCTTAAGTGCTCACTATCTATCTAAATATAATAAATAAAAGTCGATATAAAAACTAAATCCAAAATAACCAAAGTTATCAGATTAAGAGTCTCATGTACTCTCAATAAACTATCAGCTGCTCTTAATAATCTCTAAGATGCTCGTAAAGGACTCCCCATGAAATATTGAAAAGAGATATGAATACCAAAGAGTTGAGCAAAGCCATTCGAAATCTAACCATTAGAAAATTTGAAAGTATGGAAATCTAAATCTTGAAATCTTGAAATTCCGAAATTTGCGAAGTATGTACTACCACAGTTAAAGAAGAAAATAATTCTATTTTGAAATGAGATATAAATAATTTTAAACTTTGATAAACAGTTTAAATATATAATTTCAAAATCTGAATTTAAAATTTAAAATTTAAGATTTTAAAATTTTAAATGTAAACAAACAAATAATTTAAATTTAAAATTTATTTAATAAAATTTGAATATTATTCAAAATAAATAAATAACTTAAATTTAAATAATAGTTTAAAAGAAATTTTAAACTGAAATAAGAAATTATTATATTCATGTTGTTCATATAAAATAAACAAATAAATAAGGTTAACATGTAATATAATTAATTCAAAGGCATATAATACGACTAAAATTAAATTAAATTTAAATTTCAAAAAAAAAAATTTCAACTCATACTTCAGGAAAATAATATAAATTGATAAAATTGATCAATGAATTCCAATATTTATCATAAAACATTCAGTCGAACTTATCATATTTAATCAAACATGATAAAATTAAAGATGATCAATACTATATTGATGAATGCAAATTCATAAATAAATTGCGAAATAAACATTCGGAATACAAATGTTGTGATGGGGGAGCTAAATGTTCTGGAAACCATATTAACGAAAGAGATTATAGTGACCAAGAATATAATGACAAGAGTATTAATATGCCAGAGGAAATTTCTAGAATGCCAAATTTAAAAAAAAATTAACATTAGGCATATATACAAACGAAACATTTTTACCAAGATTTTACGACTTAGATAATTTGCGATACTTAAGTAATTTAATTTCTTTAAAATATAGGACACAATAATATTTCAGGTTCATTACCTTCATCCATTGGAAAATTATATAATCTAGAATATTTGAACTAGTCAAATAATAGTTTAATTGGAACAATCCCATCATCCATTGGGGAATTAAGAAAACTAAACAGTTTAAAACCGAATAATAATTATTTAGAAGGACCCTTACCATCACCCATTGATGATTTAATTAAATTAGAATATTTATATTTACATAATAATACATTGAACGAAACTATTCCTTCTACTATTAGAAAATTATTTAATTTAAAGGAACTTAATCTTAGTAATAATAACTTATCTAGCATTATATCAACTAGAGAAATTGAAGATCTAAGTGCATTGGAATATTTTAATTTAAGAAATAACCATAAATTATATGGAAAAGTACTTAATATTACCTATCTCAGTAATGTTAAATTATATAACTATAACGAAACTAGCCTATGTTATTCAGAAAATGATGTTACTCCCATAGAAGTTCATATCTTGGAATAAGTTATAGATGTACAGCTAATATTTCTAACAATACTGACACAACTGATATTTTTCACGATATAAATTCAACTGACTACGATATTTGTGATTGTGATGACCTATATTGTGATTACCCTACAGATTACTACTATTAAATATTCTTATGAAACTAATACTGATGACCCCTCAGATACAAGAATTAACAATGATCAACATTATAATTACGATGAGGATCAAAATAAAAAAAAAAAAAAAAATTTTGGTTATTAGTTGGTTTAGGCGCCGTATGGAGCGCAATTACTTATATATTTTGTTGCCACTGTTGTCATTTACAACTATTATCAATCATTAACACTTAATTTTTTACAATACTTATAGTCAATCAACAACAATTTACAATACTTTAATCATTGAATTCAATCAACAAACATTATATTACAATAGCAAGAATTTATTAATCAATCAACTTGTACATATATATATTCAGTAAAATATATCAACTTATGAAAAGTAAGCATCAAATGCTTTATATATGAGAAAACATTATTTAGATAGAGAATTATTCATTATATCAACTATTTATATTCAAACATTTTATAAGAAATTATTTATATTTAAAATAAACAAAATTTTAATCTAAACAATTATGAGATTTACAATTATTTAAAGATTTAAATAAAAGATTAATTCTATACATTAACTTTTATTCGTGGCATAAAACTTTACAATAATATTAAATTTTCACAATTAATAGAAATAAATATATAGTTTATCAATAATATAAAAGAGAAGAAGATAGAAAATTTATTATTTTAGATGCTCTGAACATTCAACATTCATTATATAATTTTAAATTAACTTAAATCATATTTGAGAAAATATAAAACCCTCTAATTACAACAATTTACTCAATAAATAATTCAATCAATTATTTTCAATTATCCTACCCTTTACTTATTACTTCATAATTTATTTTTCCACACACGTACATAAATTCAAAACATTCTTGAATTATGGTTATTGCTCAACCACAAAGCATCTACATGAAGTATACAATCTAAACGCATATTTATAACTCAAAAGCGTATTTATACATATTACAATTTATTCGAATATATTTAATAATAGTTACTGCTTATCTCCAAAGCTGATATTCGAAAGAGGAAGTCATAATTATGATAGAAATGCTTAGCGTGAAATGAGCATATTCTACAATATTATTTCAATAATTGAATACCTAGCGTGAAATGGGTATATTCAATAATACTCATATCATGGTATAACTTAGCGTGAAATGGGTATATTCAATAATACTCATATCATGGTATAACTTAGCGTGAAATGGGTATATTCAATAATACTCATATCATGGTATAACTTAGCGTGAAATGGGTATATTCAATAATACTCATATCATGGTATAACTTAGCGTGAAATGGGTATATTCAATAATACTCATATCATGGTATAACTTAGCGTGAAATGGGTATATTCAATAATACTCATATCATGGTATAACTTAGCGTGAAATGAGTTTTTACCAGGGATACTACTGATTTAAGAGATGGTGTAATACCTTCATATACTCGTAAGGATTCCATCCACAATGCTATAACACTTTCATAGAAAAGGCTTCATTGTTATAATGATGACATTGTTTCATCATTTATATATATTTTATTCAACATTCTTATACGAAATGTTATAACTCCGACTTATACAAGCGGATGATAGACTCCTCATATTAACTTATATTATTAATGTATATTAGCCGATCTATTGGTAGGATATCCAAATTAACATAGATCTAAGATTATGATACATTTAATCATAACAATACTTCAATTTATCACTCAAATAGTTTTGAATATTTACAAATTACATTCAGTTTAAACATTACTTTCAAATCCAAATATTAAATTCTTTAAACATTTAGATTTGAGGGGGGAATTGGATAATAATATTGGATAATTATACAGTAGTATTGTAATAGAACATAGGTTTAGAATAGGAATTATTAATACCTATTGGAAAGAAAACCCAAATATTGAAATATTTTATAACATTTGGATTTTAGGGGGGACATAGTATAAAGATAGGAAAACAAATGTTAATTTAAAATTGAAATTTAACTAAATTAATTACTTTGAACATTAATTAACTTGAAATGAAAGAAAATCTAGTATGAACAAAAACGTAAAAATGAAACTTAGAAAATTCTTAATGAAATATAAAATATAAAATAATTTAATAATTCAATATTATGATTTTAAATGTAAAATAACATAATTAAATATTAAATTAATTCAATTTTAATACCCCAAACAAAGTTTACTTAAAACACCTAATTTACATAATAGTTAACGTTTATCTAGAAAATGAAGATATTTTAATAGTTAATGCTAATCTTTTAAGCAATATTTAATAGTTATCGCTAAAACTACAAAGCGAAATATATATAAAAGTTAGCGCTAATCTACAAAGCGGATTATAATTAATAGTGATGTAAAACCCAATATAGCAGAGGTATTCACATATTTTAGATGGTATAATATCACCCTTCAAGAGAAAGGTTTCCATCATATATAAATGGTAAATTTAAACCATATAATTATTTTATATTAAAGATGGCATAGATTCATCTAATAGTTATTAAAGGTGCTATAATACTAAATACTTAGTTTAGGGGGAAATCATTAAATTAAATTATATTTAAGAAAATTATTTTAACTACAAGATAATTAATATTACATTAGAAAATTATTTTAATTATGTAAAAATTGCAAATTTAATATTTCATGTAAAATTAAACAAATAATATTATTTCATGTAAAATTGAGAAAATATTTTAAATTCATGTAAAACTAAGAATTAATTTAGAACAGTTAAAATTTATAGTTTATAGATATTAGGAAAAACATTAGAAAAATTTAATATTAGAAAATTAACATAATTCACAGGTACTCTTGCAAACCAAATTATATTCTATGAAATAATTAGGTTTGAGGGGGAATGTTAACTTACGTGAATTATTAATTATATATACTTATATTATGTATCATGTTACACTAATGTGTCATGTGGTCTAAGCCACATTTTTATGTCTATAAATATGGTGTAAAGAAATTTTATTGTACATCAGTTCTTTAAAGCACTTTGTGCCTTAAGTGCTCACTATCTATCTAAATATAATAAATAAAAGTCGATATAAAAACTAAATCCAAAATAACCAAAGTTATCAATAATAATAATAATATATATATATAACTTTTTTTTTTTTTTTTTTTTTTTTTTTTTTTTTTTAAATTTAATTTATTTTATATATATATATATTTTTTATTTTATATTTTTATTATTTCTTTTAGTATATCGGATTTCGGTTTTTGATAATCTGATAGGTTCTTTGAATTTTTTTTTTTTTAGGAAGTTATTATATTATTGATATCAATAAATTATTTAAGAGGGTCTATTTTCAAATTTTATTGATTTTTTCAGGTTTTATAATTTTGTTATCTATTAATTCCTCCATCATTAAGATCAAACTTCTTCTCCTGAAATTAAAATATTTTCTTCTCTTATAGTATATGAATAAATATTTCTAGAGTGAGCATTTCTTGTGAGTAATTTACGTGTTTGTGGATCTTCTAAATACTACTGTATTACATTTTTTTTTTTTTTTTTTTTTTTACTATTTTAAAATGGTTCAGTAAAAGGATGGGTTCAATTTTGTTTTATTTATTAATCTTATCATGACATAATCTCCAACTTTATATTGATTTTCTTTTTTTAAAGTCTTATTAAAACCTATTCTATGTTTTTAATACTTATTATAGTTCAAAACTTCAAAACTTAGTTTTCGAACTTTTTGTTGTTTCAAGTGCCCACAACACCAAAGGTAGACATTCATCTCATTCTTGTTCCTCTGTTGTTTAATAAATAATTTAAGCGTTTTTTTATCTTTTTCCCTATTTCGATTCTCTATTATTCACTTTGATTGGGGGATGATGTGGTGAAATGAAGTCTACTCATGAGCCATATCAATCGATCATCATTTTGGTCATATCTAAAAAATAATGAGTTTCCTTTATCAGTGATAATTATTTCTGGAGGACCATGTCTGGCTGGCTATAACTTTCGTTAAAAATCTAATAACTTGCTTATATTTTAATATCAGGAATTGCCTTGGCTTCTGGTCATTTACTAAAAATAAATCTACTAAAGCAAATTATATATTACTTATTACCATGTCTAATGGTATCATCATGTCTAATGGTTGGTAGCAGACCTTATAATATCTTAGTCCTACCTTTATTTAGTAAACGACTTTTCCTACTACGGTGATAGGATATGATCTTCTGTTGTTTTGTGATAATGGTTTTGGCCGAAATAATGGACAGTTATGACAAAACCCTATCCATATCCTTACGTCATTCCAAATTTCCTTGGTCAATAATAAGACTCCAAAAATTCTTAAGGTTGTCTTTTCCATTTCCACATCTTCAATGACCTTCATTGTGAACTCTGTCTAATCGTATTATTCGTATCTTCATCTCTGTATATTACTTTTTAAGTATGAATTGTTTCTTTCATAATATAATATAAAAGAATTTAAAATAATTTAAAATAATTTAAAATAATTCTAATAATGGAAATCTCAATGTGATTCTTTCCATGATTTGTAGAGTTTAAAACTATTTTTTTATCATTTTTTTAAGGTTTAAATTAAATTAACTTTATTGAATGTAGTGCATTTCGTAATATGGCTTTTAAATATTTTAAAATAAAGCCATACATTTTTAAGATATTTTATACTATCATAAATAAATATATTAATAATTAAATAATAATATTTTTACCATTTAATAATATTAACTAATGATTTTAAAAGAAATGATTATATATTTTTACAATTAAATACTATTAAATAACAATTTTATACAATTGAATATTAATAAACTATATATATATATATATATAAAAGAATATTTATTATTTATTTAATTATTATTTATTTAATTATTAAAAAACAAGCCACATACCAAAATACGCCATATTGCGAAATGCAAACAAGATTTTACTTTATTAAAATAGTTCAAATCCTTTTATTTCTAAAGATTAAATATTCCTATAGTATTTATTTTTATATATAATAATAAAAAAAAAAAAAAAAAATTCAAATTTGAAATAAAAAATTGTCAATCACGAAATTTAATTTCAATTAATCTATTATTAATGAATTTACATCCTAAATTCACTAAAATATTTGTGTCAAGTAATAAATGTCAAAGTTTTAAGATAATATGGTCTTAACGATTAGGTCAAGATGCCAAATTATAGTAATTAATTAATAATTTAAATTTACTCTTGTTTAAAACATATTGTTATTTGTAAATTTTATAAATAAGTTTTTATTTAAAATATAAATTTTATTTAATCTTAATAATATTTTATTACATTATTATTTTATATAATTATTACTATAATTTAAATTACAATAATCCTACAAAGGATTAATCAAAAGATTTAAACATGTATTTATATAAAATAATTAATTATTAAAATATTAATTATTAATATGAATATGTAATAGTATTAATATATGTTTGATATTGATAATATAAAGTAAGATAATAATATAAATATTTAATATAAATAAAATATAAGAATCTAATATAGCTAAATATTATATTTAATAATTAAAATATAATATTTAAAGATTTTGATAATGTTAGAATATGTGAAATGTATGAAAAATAAGCTTCAAATATATTGAAACATATTGTAATATAAATAATGTATAAGCCACAATGTATTAATATAAAAGCATTTAATTTAGAATAATTAGAATATGTGAAATGTATGAAAAATAAGCTTCAAATATATTGAAACATATTGTAATATAAATAATGTATAAGTCACAATGTATTAATATAAAAGCATTTAATTTAGAATAATTAAGTGCTAGTAACTCTTTATCATAAAATATATTAATAAAATTGACATAATTATAAACCATAAATTCAAAACTCTTAACAGATTAGGAGTCTCATCTGACTCTTAAAAAGATTCATAGCAAAAGAATCTTTTGCCGGAAACAATATTATGTCAAAAAAAAAAAAAAAAAAAAATAAAATAAAATAATTGAATTTTAAATTATGATAAAGGTTGCTCATTATGTCAATTTTTAAGATGACTAATAAAACTGATAACTGATCAAAATGATCAAGACAGAAAAATTGAAGAAACGCGTAAAATATAAAACTGTTGATAAAAGAAGTTATTTCAGGATAAGTAGAACTCAAAAAAAAAAAAAAAATATAAAAATATTTATTTAAAAAGAAAAAACACGTATAAATGTATATAAAAGAAAATTATATATCTTCATACTAGAGACTCTTAATTGAAATTATAATTTGATATTTTAACAAATAAGTTTTTGGCTATTAGTAATATAATATCTATACATGAAGGAATCTACTATGTGATGGACTATTTCCGCCCCATGAATATACAAAACATATTATTTAAAGTATAGTTATTTTAACGCGTATTTATAAATATCAAATGCGTATATATAAATATAAACTACAATAATGGAGGAGTCTATATGTCAGAGACCTCATATAAATAATTAATATATAATATCCCAAAATATTCAAGGGAAATATAATAGAATGGTAATTCCTAGGGTACAATCTAACAATAATAATATTATTAAACCTAGCGTGAAATAGGTTTAAATAAAAAAAAAATTATTTAATATAATTATAATACAAACCTTCGTGATGAAAGGTATAATAAAATAATAAATATAACCATGAGTTATATAAAAATGGATGATGTTTATCCATCTATAAACTATACTTATTTATTACAGAATATTTAAAATTATTAAAATTTTATAATTAATATTTTAATGATGAGAAAATTCAAATATATAAAATCCTTTTTAGAAATTTGGATTTTAGGGGGAAAGTAGGAAAAATAAAATACAAATTATAAAAATATTAAAGAAAAGTCACTTAACTGATTCTTTGAGCTAATTATTTGAAAATAATATTTATCTTGAAATGAATAAAATAGCCTAATAGTGAAAATTAACAAAAATTAACCTTTAAGAAAGAATTAACTGAAATAGTGAATATTAATCAATTATGAAACAATTTAAATTATTACTAATAAGTTTAAATGATTAGAATAATATAATTAATTATAAATGCAATCAATTTTAATACCCCAAGATTATGATTTATCAAATACACCAATATATAATTAACAATTTATTTTAATAGTTATCGCTAAAACTACAAAGCGAAAATATAAAAAAGTTAGCGCTAATCTATAAAGCGGATTATAATTATTAGTGATATAAAACCCAATATATAAGAGGTATTCACACAAATTGAGATGGTATAATATCACCCTTCAAGAGAAAGGTTTCCATCATATATAAATGGTATATTTAAACCATATAATTATTTTATATTAAAGATGACATAGATTCATCTAATATTTATTAAAGGTGTAAAAATATTAAATACTTTAGTTTTAGGGGGAAATTATTAGATTACAAAAATATTTAAGAAATTATTTTAGCAATATTTAAATTAAATTAAATAATTAATATAACATAAAAAATATTTTATTCATGTAAAATTAGAGGTTAATTTAGGATAGAAATATATATAACAGTTTAATAATATCAAGTTTATAGTGTAAAATAGGATAATTTTATATACACATATTCACCAGTAAACCAATTTATTCATTATTGAATAACTAGGCTTATGGGGAATGTTAAAATATGTGAAATGTATGAAAAATAAGCTTCAAATGTATTGAAACATATTGTAATATAAATAATGTATAAGCCACAATGTATTAATATAAAAGCATTTAATTTAGAATAATTAAGTGCTAGTAACTCTTTATCATAAAATATATTAATAAAATTGACATAATTATAAACCATAAATTCATAACTCTTAACAGATAATAAATTAATATAGAAATTAATTTAATATGACAATCACGTGTTTACATTATTTAATATATATTAATTTCAATATGTTAATAATATTTAGTCAATTAGTTGCCTAGACTATTTCCTAAATATTTTAATAATAATTATTATATTATTAATTATTAATATTGAAATTCAAATAACTGAATTATTGAAATTGAAATTGAAATTGAATTGAAATTCAGTTATTATCTTAACAATAAAAATTTGATTTATAAATTAATATATATTTAATGATATAATGCCACAAAATTGATATGGGCACAGATCACACACAATATTTTAAAAACACAATATTAAATATTATAAATAAATTTTTATTAGTTTAAAAATATTTTATAAATTTTTATTTTATTTTATTGTCGTCCTTTTTCAAAAGAAAGAAAATTTCTTCCTTTTATAGTTTTTTTTTACATGAATCTTGAATTGAATATTAACATATACATTTATTTATATTATTCTATTATGAACGTTATTTTAATATTAATATATTTTAAAATTAACCTATTCTAAAGTATCTATTTTAAAATATAGCTGTATAATTATTAATGATTTATTTATATTTAAAATTTTAACTATCTATTCTAATAATGTTTTAATTTATCAATTAATATATAATTTAATATTCTTGTAAATTATTAATATTATATTCTCATAAAGTTTATTATTGTAAAAAGAATACAGAAAATAATAATCTATTTTAGAGAAAACAATAAAAATAATAGTTAGTATTGTCAATCGATTTAATTTTATACAGAATTAAATATTTCTGTATTTATTTTATTAAAAACAATTTATAGATAATTATTTTTATTATAAATAATTTTATTATAAATAAATTTTTTTTTTTTTTTTATTATAACTATTTTAATTTTAAATATTTTCATTATTATAAACATTTTATATTTTTTTCTTTTTTTATCATTTTTATATATGCTTATTTGAAGTAAATAAGCTAGTTTCGGATCAAAATTGATACGGGCTGGGGTTGAAACACTAAGATATTCAAAACAAAAAAAAAAATAAATATTAACACATAACTATAAAAATAAGTTTGGAAACAAGAAAAAAAAAATTAAATTTTAAAATATTCTTTATTTAAATTTAAAATTAAAATTATTTGTTCCAAGTATTAAAAAGAAAGAAATTTATTCTTCTTTTTATACTTTTATTTTAATACATTTTATTTATTATTAATATATTCTTTATAAAAAAAAAACTATTATAACTATTTTATTTTAATTTTTAACTATTATTTTAAATTATTTTTTTTTAAAAAAAAAAAAATAACATTTATTAAATTAAAATATAAGAAATTAATTTGGAGCTTGTATCACGAAGGGCATTCCGGGCGGTAGCTTCTTCTTGATATTGTTATTCAGAGAGAGAATTATACAGAATTGATATTTTCTGTATTTTAGATCATTTTTATTATTGGAATTCTTCTGTATTTTAGTTCATTTTTATTTTAATAAAGATTTAATTTATTTTTAATTTTTGTTTTATTTTTAGTTTATTTCAAAGGTTTTAGAAAATATTATACAGAAACTTATAATTCTGTATTTTACATCAAATATTTATTGAAATAGGTTTTTATTATTCTTAATATAAAAATAAGAATTAATAATGATTTAAATATTATATAATTTTTAATAAGAATATTTAGTAATAATTTTTATTATATTTAATATTAATAAAATATTTAATAATTATTTTTATTAGATTTGATATTAATAAAAGATTTTAATAAGAATATTTAATAATAATTTTTATTATATTTAATATTAATAAAAGAATTTTATAAGAATATTTAATAATAATTTTTATTAGATTTGATATTAATAAAAGAATTTTATAAGAATATTTAACAATAATTTTTATTATAAAAGATTTTAATAAGAATATTTAATAATAATTTTTATTATATTTAATATTAATAAAAAATTTTTATTAGAATATTTAATAATTTTTATTATATTTGATATTAATAAAAGATTTTAATAAGAATATTTAATAATAATTTTTATTATATTTAATATTAATAAAAGAATTTTATAAGAATATTTAATAATAATTTTTATTATAAAAGATTTTAATAAGAATATTTAATAATAATTTTTATTATAAAAGATTTTAATAAGAATATTTAATAATAATTTTTATTATATTTAATATTAATAAAAGATTTTAATAAGAATATTTAATAATAATTTTTATTATATTTAATATTAATAAAAGATTTTAATAAGAATATTTAATAATAATTTTTATTATATTTAATATTAATAAAAGAAATTTATAAGAATATTTAATAATAATTTTTATTATATTTAATATTAATAAAAGAATTTTATAAGAATATTTAATAATAATTTTTATTATATTTAATATTAATAAAAGAAATTTATAAGAATATTTAATAATAATTTTTATTATATTTGATATTAATAAAAGATTTTAATAAGAATATTTAATAATAATTTTATTTTATTATTATTAAGAGTATTTAATAGGAAATACAAGGTATTTAGTGACACCCCGTATCAAAATTGATACGGGCTGGGGTTGAAACACTAAGATATTCAAAACAAAAAAAAAAATAAATATTAACACATAACTATAAAAATAAATTTGGAAACAAGAAAAAAATTAAATTTTAAAATATTCTTTATTTAAATTTAAAATTAAAATTATTTGTTCCAAGTATTAAAAAGAAAGAAATTTATTCTTCTTTTTATACTTTTATTTTAATACATTTTATTTATTATTAATATATTCTTTATAAAAAAAAAACTATTATAACTATTTTATTTTAATTTTTAACTATTATTTTAAATTATTTTTTTTAAAAAAAAAAAATAACATTTATTAAATTAAAATATAAAAAATTAATTTAGAGATTGTATCACGAAGGGCATTCCGGGCGGTAGCTTCTTCTTGATATTGTTTTTCAGAGAGAGAATTATACAGAATTGATATTTTCTGTATTTTAGATCATTTTTTTATTATTGAAATTCTGTATTTTAGTTCATTTTTATTTTTAATAAAGATTTAATTTATTTTTGATTTTTGATTTATTTTTAGTTTATTTCAAAGGTTTAGAAAATATTATACAGAAACTTATAATTCTGTATTTTATATCAAATATTTATTGAAATAGGTTTTTATTATTCTTAATATAAAAATAAGAATTAATAATGATTTAAATATTATATAATTTTTAATAAGAATATTTAATAATAATTTTTATTATATTTAATATTAATAAAAGATTTTAATAAGAATATTTAATAATAATTTTTATTATATTTGATATTAATAAAAGATTTTAATAAGAATATTTAATAATAATTTTTATTATATTTGATATTAATAAAAGATTTTAATAAGAATATTTAATAATAATTTTTATTATATTTGATATTAATAAAAGATTTTAATAAGAATATTTAATAATAATTTTTATTATATTTAATATTAATAAAAGAATTTTATAAGAATATTTAATAATAATTTTTATTATATTTGATATTAATAAAAGATTTTTATTAGAATATTTAATAATAATTTTTATTATATTTAATATTAATAAAAGAATTTTATAAGAATATTTAATAATAATTTTTATTATATTTGATTGTAACGGAGGTGCTTCTATTGTAACGGCGGGACGTGGTATAGAAACACAGAAAGGAGAAAACTCAATAGGTTTACACTATCTGTATAAATAATTCGTTTTATTAGAAATATTTTTTATTAATTATAAAATTTAAAATAATTATTAATATTAATCAACAAGGTAATATTTCGAATTACTTATACGTTAATTATTATTAATAAAAGCACGAAGAAAAATATTTTCATTCGTGAAGTTCGCACTATTTATACTTTTAACGGAAAAACAGTTTTAACATGTAAAAATAATTTTAAAGAAATATTTAGAAATATGTTTGTAATAATTAATAATGTAAAGTTTCTAGAATATAGATTTTAATTGATGAAAATGAATCTTATCAAAAAAGAATAAAATAATTTATATAATAAGAATTTCTAAATTCATTTCGGTTGAATTACGAACCGAAAGAATCTTTAACTTTCTATAATTTTATACAGAAAGAATATTCAAGAAAATATTATTAATAATTAATAAAATAATTAATAAAATAATTATTTATGCAAAATAGGTTGAGGTGTAAGTCGAACCCATGAAGTATTGGTCATGGTCAATGTAACTAACCATTGAACCAAAGTTCTAATTTTACTAACTGAATTAATACAGAATGAACAAATAATACTAATTGTGCTAGAATAATATAAATTATTCTAACCTTATAGATTATTCTATTCTATATAATTGGAACTTTCCAATATTCTTCAAATATCACTAAATAAAAATCATAAGTTAATAAATCACTAATTAACTTATAATTCCTTTTTGAATTATCGATCCGATTCCATTATAATGTATTAAAAATCTTTAGCCAAGAATATTGTCCTTGCCCACTTAATATATTAATATTATATTTCTTTTGTATTATGTTATATTGAAAATAATCAAATCTATTTAATTAGTTATTAAAATTTTCGTTATCAATTTAAATTTATTTTTAATTACTAAATTTAACTAAACCACAATAAAATATTCTGTATAATCTCTTTATTTTTATTTTATATATATTAGTATTAAACTATTATTAAATAATTAATAATTCAATAATATATAACTACTATTTATAACAATAATATTATTAACTAAAATAATAATTCAATTTCAATTTAAATGTTTTATTTATAAAAATAATTAGTAATTAGTTTATTAAAAAAATAGTTAGGCTTTACAAATTTTAATTTGATAAAAAAATATAAATACATGTAATTTTAGTGAAATAAAATATAATCAATAACTTTCTTTTTATTAAATAAATAATTATATTATTATTTTTTTAAATTTAAATAAATAAATATTGATTTTAAAACAAATTATTTTTTTTTTATTATTGTAATTTTATTATTTGTGTTAATTATTATTATATTCCTAAAATTATATGAACCATACCATGAAAAATTGGTGGAGATATCGGGGAATATAATAATAAATTAATACATTGGGGATAAAATTATAATATTAATAAATAATTTTTCTAATAAAACAAATATTTTTTTAAAAAAGAAAACAATTTTTATATTTTTAACTAATTATTATTAATTGTTAAAAATATTAATTAATATTAAATTAAACTAATATTCGTGCATAGATTTCCGGGTTAAGTTTATCCTACATAGTAATTGGGCTAGTAGGCTCTGGACTGCTATTTTTTATATTGAAAATAGTAACCGTGGCACACGCGTGGCATGACACCTTTCAAGAGGTAAGCTGCACGTCAGACAGTGTGTACTATCAGATTGCACGATTATTATAATTTAATAAGTGATTAATAATAATAAATAATTAATAATTTTATTAGTTAAAAGATTTATTTTTTTTTAATTTTTTTTATTTTTACTTTTTTATAACAATTTATACATTACGAGGTTTAGCATTCTATAGATACAATAAATTTTATTTTATGAGAACATCCAGTACTTCCAGTACTCCAACAGAGAGTACTCCAGAAAGTAAGCTTAGCTTCAGAGAATTAAAGAAAGAATTAAAAGATTTTGAAAAGCTTACTAAACAAAACCTTGACATCAACTCCTGGGCAAATGAGTTAAAGGCATGGATAAAATACCAACATATCAAGGATCCTGAAACTATTTTTACTGCTTGTATATTAACGGCTTCTGGAGAACCAAGAGAAATTATCCAAGAACTAGAAGATGGAAATGACCTTACTGAAGATGAAGATTCTGATTTCGATAGCGATAGTGAAGGAGAAGATGATGAAGAAAGTGAATCTACTACCACCTACCCAAGCCTTGATGAAATCATAAATCATCTGAAGACTTTCTATGGACTTAAAGAAGATCAAACCAACTTGTTATGAGAATTGCGTTCCATGAAAATAAAGAAGAACGAGAAAGTTAAAGATTTTAATGTCCGTTATAGATCTTTGTACCATAAATTGGATAAAAAGAGAAGAAGAAAAATTAGTGTTTTAGATTATGCAGATTCCTTAACCAATAATCCTGACGCATGGAGAAAGGTTATGCTTAAAGACCATATTTCTATTACCAAAGCATTCGCTATAGCTGAAAAAGTTGATCGTTTATCTATTAAAAATAGTACTGAATATTATGATAAGACTCGTTACAATCTCCTTAACTCTAAAAGTAATTTTAATAAGAACATTTCAAATGATTTTAACAAACCAAAAACCCACAAAAATGTATCTATAGAAAATCTCACTAACAAGATGAAAGAAATGAAAATTAGTACTTGCTGGTTTTGTAGCAATGAAGGACATACCAAACGAAACTGTCCTAAATTAAATTCTATATTGGAAAATAACCGCAAGAAGTTTTATGAAAATCATTTAAACCACTAAAAGGGAGTAGAAGCACTCCCATCGTCAAAAAAATTGCTTCAGTCTGCCATCGTCCCAAAATAGTTGACTTAAAAGAAGATGATGATTATGAAGAAACTGCTGATTTCCAAGAAGGTACTACTACGGATTATTACGAAGATTTTGATGATAAGTCGGATGGTTCCAAAGAATTGAATTACTTAGTAAACGTTATAAAGAGAAAGGCAAATCATAAAGATGAAGAGACTAGTGACCAAAGAGAAAAGAGGGTTCACCGTAGTCTAAGAGATGATCCTAAGCCAATAGTTACTTCAGGTTTACGAAAACAAAAAGAAAATCAATTAAGGGGAACATCGCGACCAGTCAAAAAGCCAACAACTCAATTACATCCTTCGATTATGGTTCAACCTAGAATAGAAAAAGAAAAGAGAATTGAGAAAGAGCTAAGAGATAAGGAAAGAGCTAGTACTAGTACTTCTGTGGAAAATAATAATAATAATAGTAATGTTAATGTTATTAATGAAGAAACTTCTCAGGAAGGAAATAATTCTAAACAAACTTTAAATAAATTAATTCAAGAAAAATCATCAGAAAAGTCAACTGAAATTATGCCAACTAGAATTCCAAGAAGAATACAAATGCAAACTGATTGTGATAGTTATGACGTGATCAAAGATTTAAACTCCAGTAATTGCAATATTACATTTGGACAATTATTGGACGTTGCTCCAAAGATACGGTCTCAAGTATCACAAGGACTTAAATTAGAAAAGAATAATACTAAAATTTCAGGTGCAGTGGATAATATGTGTGCTACTACAATAATAACGAACAATATAGATCATACATATAAAAGTAAACATCATGAATCACAAGAAGATGATATTGCTATGGTTGATGTAATAGTAGATGGAGTTCGTGGTAAGGCTTTAATAGATTCATGTAGCAACTTAAGTATTATCACAAAGCAATTTTTAGATAAATTACCTTATCAGTATGAACCTATAGGAGTTAGTGCAGGACGAATACGTTTAGCAACAATGAATGATGATTACTCAGAAGATGTGTTAATCAAAGTTCCCGTAAAAATTAATGAACTAGAACTACTTGTTACGTGTAGAATTATAGACAAGGAGGATCCATTCTATGATATATTAATCAACCTCAAAACTCAAATTGATAACCAGTTATTTATTCATCCAATTAGATATAGTCTTTGTCGATTTAATGATCAAGGTTTAATTGAAGAAATTGCACCTATTAATAATGAATATGATGACGAAGAAAAATTATTATGTGTAATCAAGGCATTGAATCACCAAGAAGCTAAGCAACAATTGAAAACGATTGAAGGATTACCACCCATAAAATATATATATGACACAGTTTTTCAAAGTACAATTAATTCAAATTATAGAGAAGCTATTACTAAATTACTTGAAGAATATATTGATATAATTGCAACTTCTTCTGAAGAATTAACACCTTCAGATTTATCACCACACAAAATTATTCTTAAGGAAGGAGTTAAACCTATTAAACAAAAATTTTATCGACTTAGTAAATTAAAAACAGATATCTTAAAAGAAGAATTAACCAAACTCATATATAAACGATTAATTGAACCTTCATGTTCAGAATGGTCATCACCAGTAGTACTTGTGCCTAAAAAGAACGGTAAATGGCGCCTGTGTATTGACTATAGGAAAGTAAATGAAGCAACTAAGAAGGATTCTTATTCTTTACCAAATATTGAGGAAATTTTTGATAGCTTAGATGGAGCAAAAATCTTCTCAACATTAGATCTTTATTCCGGTTATCATCAAATATTAATGGATGATGATAGTGTTGAAATCACTACCTTTACAACTAAGTTCGGAAACTACCAATTCAAGGTAATGCCCTTCGGTTTAACAGGTGCTCCAGCTACATTCCAAAGAGAAATGAACCGTATACTATTTCCCTTAATAGGAAAATGCGTCTATAACTTTATCGATGATATTTTAATCTACTCAAGAACTGAAGAAGAACACCTAGAACATCTTAAACAAGTCTTAGAAATATTCAAGGAACATAAGTTAAAAATCAATATCGAAAAGTGTTCTTTCATGCAAACTGAAGTAGAAGTACTTGGACATAAAGTATCCTCAGAAGGTTTAAGTCCATTGGAAAACAAAGTTGAAGCTATTAAAGAATGGAAGGCTCCCTCTAACATTCATGAACTTCGATCATTTTTAGGAGCCATTGGATATTATAGAAATTTTATTAAGGACTTTGCAAAAGTTACTGCTCCTCTCTGCACTCTATTAAGAAAAGGTATTAAGTTTGAATGGAAAAAGGAACAAGAAGAAAGTTTTAAAATTCTTAAGGAAAGATTAATCAATGCCCCAATATTAAGATTTCCTAGATTTGATAGAGAATTTATTATAAGAACAGATGCTTCCTATGATGGAATAGGCGGTGTGCTTTTACAAAAGGATGATGAAACTGGAAAGGAGCATCCGGTTCATTATATTAGTAGAAGTTTATCTAAATCGGAAAAGAATTATGGAATTACGGATCTAGAAGGTGCTGCTCTAATTTACTGTATTAATAAATTAAAATCTTATATTATGGGAAATCCTAAGCAAACTATAGTATATACAGACCATAGACCCTTAATCGGATTACTTAAAAATAAGGAACCACAAAACTCTCGCCATACAAGATGGTGTTTGACTGTCAGTATGTTAGGAATTGATTTACGATATGAAGCTGGGAAGAATAATGTTGTTGCAGACGCTTTATCAAGAATGAAAAATGAAAAAGAAAAAGTTATCTTAACAACACAAATTATCAAAGAACAAGATGAAAACCTGCTTTCAAGAACCATTAAGGAATTTATTGAAGAAAAATTTACGACAATTGATGGTGTGGACTACTTTGTTGATGGCAATAATTATAGAAAATTAGTTACAGATACAAAAGAAAAACTTCAATTAATTTTTCAAGCACACAGTATAGGACACGAAGGCTATTACAAGACATACCAACGTTTGAAAAAGAGCTACTATTGGAACAATATGGTTAATGACATTAAGCGAATTATAGGTAAATGTGAAAAATGTCAATTAAATAAATCTCAACCATACCCTGAACCAACGGAAGATAAACCAACTGAAGTGGAAGGACCATTTACACACTTAGGATTGGACATTATAGGACCTCTAAGTAAAACCAGAAATAATAATCAATATATAATCGTTGTGGTTGATTATTTTACTAAATGGGTTGAGGCAGAGCCCACTGAAAATGTTACTTCTCAGGATGTGATAAAATTTTTAATTAATGTATTTGCTCGACACGGTGTACCTCAAATTATCACTACTGATAATGGAACACAATTTACATCAGATATGACAAAAATCTTCCTTGATTTATATGATGTATATGTTAAATTTATCACTCCATATCATCCTGAAAGCAATGGTTTAGTTGAGAATCGTAATAAAGAAATTGGAAAATTATTACGATTACTAGAACAACAACACAAAGAATGGGATGAAATTTTACCATCTGCACTTTGGGCTTTAAGAACTACTAAAAACTCAATCACCAACCATTCAAGTTTTGAATTAGTTTATGGAAGGGAGGACCAACAACCTTTTGACATTGCTGCCAGACCAACTAAGGGTATAAATAAGTCTTCTGACGAAATTCTACTGGAAAAATTTGTATCACACTACCAATGGGTAATGGAGGCCGCATCTAATATCAAAAATACTTCGAAGTATTGGGCTACTAGGAGAGAAGAAAAGACCAGTATGAATCAAGCTAAAAGAATAAAACCAGGTGATTTAGTACTAGTAAGAAACTTTAATCGAACTAAATTAGAACCTTACTTTGTTGGACCTATGAAAGTGGTAAAGAAACAATTCAATACAGTCACTTTAGCTGATCCTGCTACTAATATACAAATGAATCGTAATGTTCATTTGAAAAATATTGTCAAGTTTAACTCAGCTTCTACCTAGCTTGAGTCTTAGCGGGGGCATCTTAATACAGAATGAACAAATAATACTAATTGTGCTAGAATAATATAAATTATTCTAACCTTATAGATTATTCTATTCTATATAATTGGAACTTTCCAACATTCTTCAAATATCACTAAATAAAAATCATAAGTTAATAAATCACTAATTAACTTATAATTCCTTTTTGAATTATCGATCCGATTCCATTATAATGTATTAAAAATCTTTAGCCAAGAATATTGTCCTTGCCCACTTAATATATTAATATTATATTTCTTTTGTATTATGTTATATTGAAAATAATCAAATCTATTTAATTAGTTATTAAAATTTTCGTTATCAATTTAAATTTATTTTTAATTACTAAATTTAACTAAACCACAATAAAATATTCTGTATAATCTCTTTATTTTTATTTTATATATATTAGTATTAAACTATTATTAAATAATTAATAATTCAATAATATATAACTACTATTTATAACAATAATATTATTAACTAAAATAATAATTCAATTTCAATTTAAATGTTTTATTTATAAAAATAATTAGTAATTAGTTTATTAAAAAAATAGTTAGGCTTTACAAATTTTAATTTGATAAAAAAATATAAATACATGTAATTTTAGTGAAATAAAATATAATCAATAACTTTCTTTTTATTAAATAAATAATTATATTATTATTTTTCTTTTATAAATTTAAATAAATAAATATTGATTTTAAAACAAATTATTTTTTTTATTGTAATTTTATTATTTGTGTTAATTATTATTATATTCCTAAAATTATATGAACCATACCAGAATGATAAATTTTAGAAATTATCTTAATTTTAATATAGAATTAAAAAGTGATAATTTCAATTTATTTTAATAATAACTATATAAGTTATTTATGAATTAAAAATGTTTTATTAAAAATAACACTAAAAATTTGGTTTATTAGAACACTTGTTTTCTAATATTTTATTTTATAAATCTTTTATTAAAATTTATTAAACATTACAAAATTTAAAGTGATTATTAAAATTATAAAATTAATTAATAATAATAATAATAATAATAATAATATTTACATGAAATATTTACAAGTATTTATATTTTTCTTTAAAATTAAACTATTTATAATTTATAAATAAAAAGAATAATTAAATAAAATAAAAGTAATAAAATTAATAATAAAATAAATAATTAATAATAAAATAAATAAATTTGTTTATTATAAAAATAATTAAAAATATTTTGTTATTTAAATTAATTAATTTTGTTATTATAAAAATATTATTTAATTATAAAATTAATTATAAAAATTATTATAAAACTAATTATAAAAATTAATTATTTTATTTTAAATTTAATCTTAATATTTTTATTTTGAAAAATATATAATATTTCTTTCATATCTGAGTATTAATGTAATTTTTAAGTGTAATTTATTTGTTTTATTTAATTAATTAATTAATTAATTTTTAAATTTTTTTTTTTTTTTTTTATTTTATTAAATTATTATTAAACTTGGCTAAGGTTAGTTTCGATTTTATGTATAATATATTTTTAAGATTTATTAATTTTGTTATTTATCACTGAATGGTAAAGAACGAACATATAATGGATTATTAATTAGAATTTCAACTTACTTTAGAATCCATTATATTATTCTTTACTTAATATTACTTTACTATATTTTCTATACTAAAATATTTTCTAAATATATTTATTTTTTTTATATTTTTATTAAAAGTTTCTAAAATATTATCAATAATTTTATATTTTTATTATTAATATCAATATCTATAATTTAACCTTAAATTTTATTATTTTATTAAAGTGTTTATTATCAATATTAATATTTTATTTTTATTTTCAAATATATTATTATATTATTATTATATTGTATCAATATTAAACTTGTATTCTTTTTAGTATTTTATTTTATTTTTAAATTGATTATTTTATATTTTTATTCCCCACAAATAAAATCAAATCTTAATTGATTAATAATAAATATTAAATATATTATAGTTTTTAAATTTATTTTATATAAAATATAAGAATATTATATTAACATTCTTGATTAAAATAACTTTATTTTTCTGTAAAATCTTTTTAAATTTTGTTTGTTACTTTTCGTATATATTAAATAATTTAGTTTTAGTATATGAAAAATAATATAAAATTATGTAAACAAAATTTATTAAAATAAAAATACTTATGAATTAGTTAATTTAAATTAATATAAAATTTTAAGTAATTAGTAATAGTAAATATTTTTTTTTAAATATGATAATAAAATGTAGAAAGGCTTTACATATTTATTTTTTTTCAAAAAGTATAAATAAGTGAAGTTTTTCAATAATTAAAATGTAGACAGAAAAAAAATTAAAAATAAATAATTAAATAAAATTCTAATAAAACCCGAACCATAACATGAAGATTTCGTTACATTGATATTAATAAAAGATTTTTATTAGAATATTTAATAATAATTTTTATTATATTTGATATTAATAAAAGAATTTTATAAGAATATTTAATAATAATTTTTATTATATTTAATATTAATAAAAGAAATTTATAAGAATATTTAATAATAATTTTTATTATATTTGATATTAATAAAAGAATTTTATAAGAATATTTAATAATAATTTTTATTATATTTGATATTAATAAAAGATTTTAATAAGAATATTTAATAATAATTTTATTATATTTGATATTAATAAAAGAATTTTATAAGAATATTTAATAATAATTTTTATTATATTTAATATTAATAAAGGAAATTTATAAGAATATTTAATAATAATTTTTATTATATTTGATATTAATAAAAGATTTTAATAAGAATATTTAATAATAATTTTATTTTATTATTATTAAGAGTATTTAATAGGAAATACAAGGTATTTAGTGATACCCCGTATCAAAATTGACAAATGTTGATTATTATCTTAATTTAGAATTTACTTCTAAAAGTGATAATAATTTGCCAATTAAAAGGGTAGTTATTAACACAAAAATGTTAATTAAAACACTACAGTTTAAAATAAGAAAAGAATATTTGTTTTTTTTTATAATAAAACTTTATTTATCAATATAAAATTGTACTTTTTATTATTTTGAATATTTATATTCTTAATAAAAAGTATTTAAAATAAATGAGAATAAAAGAAAATAATTTATTAAAACTTAAATTTTAAATTTTTAATTCTTGAATTCTGATTTTTTATTTTTAAAGAAATATTTACATGTTTTTATATTTTTCTTTTAAGTTTAAATTATTTAAAATAAAACTATATAATTATTTTAAGTAAACACTTTTAAGATAAAATAAACAATTTTGTTATTATTAATAAGTTTCTTTTTAATTAATATTAATATCAATTTAAACTGAGATTTAATTTAAAATCGTTAAAGTAAAATAAAAGAATAATTTAATATAAAATACATTGTTCTTTAAATTAAAATAATATTTATTTAATAATTTTAAATCTTTTAATTTATTTTTATTAAAATATTATTTTATAATTATCAATAACTAATTAAGAGGGTTATTATTCCATTTTATTGATTTTTCTTAATTTATAATTTGGTTATTTATCAAAATTGGTACGTTATTTTTATATATTGTACCTTTTATATGATTTGGGGAAAGCAAGTTGTAAAACTATAAAATAATATATTCTAATAAAAGAAATAAATAAAAAAATTATAACACAAAATTAATAATAAATTTTAATAAATAATAATGTGTTACTTTTAAGTCTTTATTTTATTTATAAGTTTTGTTCTTTAAATAAGTACATTTAAATTTATTATAACTTTATTATATCTTTAAATTTATATTTTAATAATAATATTAACCAAAATATCCTAAATATTTATTCACCCGAATAAATATTTTATAATTCCTATTCTAACTATTATATTCTTTAAAGATATTAAATTATTAAGTTCCTCCTTTGTTAATATTTTATCTTTCACTTATTTTTATACTATAATTTATCTTAATTCTTATTGGTTATCTATTAATTAAAATTATTTTTATTAATATTATATTTTTATATACTAATTAAACCTTATACCTATTATAATAAAATAACTAAAGAATTATTTATTTTCTTATATTTTTAATAATTTATTCTATTTTAGTGAGTAACGTACCAAAATTGGTGCAGGTACACAATAAACTTCAAAAAAAAAAAAATGAAAATAATATATTAGTTAATAATTTAATTTCAATTTCCAGTTTTTTTTATTTTTTTAACTCCTGATTTTTTATTAAGTATTTTCTTTTTCTTTTATACTTTTTTACTACATGAATTTTTATAATAATTTAAATTATTTTAATTCTTATTAGTATAATTATTACATGTGATTTTAAATAATATTTTTTAAGAGTTATTTTAATAATAAAAATATTAATACTAATATAATTAATATTATCTTTAATGACAAATATTATTAATGATAAAATTAAAAAATTTAACAATAAAATTATTGGTAATATTTTTGATAATATAATTCTTGAAACGATTTAATATTAATAATAATTAAATATAATAATAAAACAATTTAATTAATATAAGATAATAATTATTTAATAATTAGTCATTAATCAATTTAATTAAATAATGAATTTTTTAATAATTAGTCATTAATCAATTTAATTAAATAATGATTTTTTAATAATTAGTCATTAATCAATTTAATTTGATAATTTATATAATTATTTTAAATTAAGAATAAAATTTTGGAATTATAAAAATAGTTTAAAATATTTAATACATAAAGTTATTAAACTTAATTATAATTTCCAATAGTATAATACGAATTATTAGTTAGTTCCGTATCATGACGCCCTTTCTTTATTTAGACTTCGTCCCTGAAGTCTCTAATTCACATAATTTATAAGGAACTATATTTTTTAGATGTACATTCCTATCAGAAATTTCGCCGGTAATAGGATCTGCGAGAGTAACTGTATTAAATTCCTTTTTGATGATTTTCAGTGGGCCTACGAAATAAGGATCTAATTTTCTTCTGTTTATTAATCGTATTAATACTAGGTCTCCTGGATTGTAGTTGGCTTTCATTCTTTTCATCTGGTTCCTTCTGTCTTCCCAAATTTTGTTGGCTGTAGTGATATTATTAATTGCTTCATGAATCCATTGGTAATGTTTAGCAAATTTTCTTATAAGGTATTCCGTAATACTTTCACCTTTTTCTTTTTTATCCAGATTTAAAGATAGCTCGAAGGGTTGTAAGTCACGACGGCCGTAGAGTAATTCAAAGCTTGAAAATTTTGTTACTTCGTTTTTGCAGGTACGGAGAGCCCACAAAGCACTTGGTAGAATTAAATCCCAATTTTCTATATTTTTATTACATAATATTCTTAGATATTTTCCTATTTCTTTATTTCTGTTTTCTACCATACCATTAGATTCAGGATGATAGACAGAAACAAAGTGCACATAAATACCATATAAATCTAGGAAAGCTTTAGTTTTGTCGGACTTGAACTGGGGACCGTTATCCGTTATTAATATTTCGGGAACTCCATGTCTTGAGAAAACTCTTGTTAAGAAGCCTATTATATCATCAGATTCAATCTTGACAGTGGGTTCAGCTTCAACCCACTTTGTTAAATAATCGACTAATACTAGGATATACTGATTTCCATTTTTTGTTTGTGGTAAAGGGCCTACTATATCCAGTCCTACCTGGGTAAAAGGTAATCCCGGCTTTGTTGGGATGTGTTCGGTGTTTGAATTGAAAGTTTGTGGTTTGAACAGTTGGCAGTGTTTACACGTATTGACTATGTATTTTACATCCAAGACCATGTTATTCCAATAGTAATCACGTTTGAGCCTGTTATACGTTTTGAAGATTCCCTCATGGCCTATCCTATGGGCTTCTAATAATAGTTTAATTTTTTCTTTATCTTCTTTAATTACTTTTCTGAATGTGCCTCCATCTATAAAATATTCTTCATTGTTTATTCTTGAAAATTTTTCTTCAAACTTCTTTAATAACGAATTTTTTCCTGTATTAATTTCTTCTAAATAGGTAGCTATTACTTCCGATGGTTTTGATCTAAGTCGAGATAACGCATCCGCTAATACATTACGTTTTCCTGGTTCGTAAATGACTTTAACTTTTAACATAGAGAACATAATTACCCATCTTGACTGTCTGGCATTTAAGGTTTCTTTACTTTTGAATATACTTATTAATGGTTTGTGATCTGTGAACAACAATATTTCGAATTTACTTCCCGAAATATAGGATTTAAATTTTTTAACACAAAAAGCGGCGGCAGCTCCTTCTAAATCTGTAATCCCATAGTTTACTTCAGCTGGTTTCAAAGTTCTGCTCATATAATGTATTGGTTTTTCGATATTATTTTCATCTTTTTGTATCAGGACTCCACCTATTCCATCTTTTGAGGCATCTGTCCTGATTATAAATTGTTTGTCGAAATCAGGCATTGATAAAATAGGGGCTGTGATTAATCTTCGTTTAAGTTCTTCAAAGCTCTCTTGTTGAACAGCTTCCCAAGAGAATTTTACATTCTTTTTAAGTAGTTTAAATAGAGGTTTGGCAATTGTTGCAAAGTTGTATATAAACTTCCTATAATAACCTACTGCTCCAAGAAATGATTGTAATTGCGTGATGTTGGTAGGAGGTAACCATTCACGTATAATCTCAATTTTTTTATTAATTGGTGATATTCCTTCAATTGATACTGTGTGTCCTAATAATTCAACTGATTCCTTGAAAAAATCACATTTGTCGAGATTGATTTTTAATCCATTATCCTTTAGGATATCAAATACTTTCTTCAAATCTTCTATGTGTTGTTCAAAAGTTGGAGAGAATATGATTAAATCATCGATATATATAAACATACACTTCCCAATGAGCGGAAAAAATATCCTGTTCATCTCTCTCTGGAAGGTTCCTGGGGCATTGCATAAACCAAACGGCATTACCCGGAATCGGTAATTACCGTACATTGTTGTAAAACTTGTTTTGGGAATGTCTTCATGGAACATTGGAATTTGATAAAAGCCGGAGAATAAATCTATTGTTGAAAATACTTTAACTTTCTTTCCGATTGAGAAAAGTATATCATCTATTAGTGGCAGAGAATAAGCGTCTTTAATAGTAACGTTGTTGAGCTTCCGAAAATCTATACACATTCTCCATTTATTATTCTTCTTCCTTACAAGAATAACTGGAGAAGACCATGGTGAACTGGATGGTTCAATTAAATGGTTGTTCAGTAATTTAATTAGCTCTTCCTTCAGGGCGTCTGCTTGTACTTTAGATAATCGATAAGCTTTTTGTTTGATTGGAATCGTATTTTCTTCTAAACTGATATGGTGCGGTAATAACTTTGTTGAACCTAATTCATCTATTTTTATTGCTAAGATTTCAATATTATCTTTTAATAGTTCCTTGAATCGGCCTCTAACTACTTCTATTGTATTTTTTATAATTCGTTCAATTCTTGTCTTCTTTTCTTCAATGATTGTATTTTCTTCTTTGTCTTTTTTATTTTCCTTAATCGTAATTGCATTCTGTATTTCTGCTGATTCTTTGTTTATGAAACAAAATAACATGGAGTCTGGATTATCTTGCATTTCAGTTTCTTCAATTTTTACTTCTTCATCTATTTCTTTTTCTTCTTCATCTATTTCTTTTTCTTCTTCATCTATTTCTAAAGCTGAGATTGTTGTAAATGTACCATCTTTCTTCATTTTACATAGACTATTACGAATAGGATTAATGAATAAATTATTATCCTTTAAGGTCCTAAAACCTATCAAGATATCAAACAGATCCTGATCATGTTCTATTACTCTAAATACGTCTTGAATAATGAAATCGTTGAATTCAACTGTTAAATGATATAATTTAGAGGATATGTGGGTCTTCGAAGTTACCTGTATAATATTGTTAGTTGTATAACCAAATGGTTTTATATTTTTCAACTTGCCTAAAAACTTACTCGTTATTATGTTGATGCTTGCACATGTATCTAAAAAGGCGAATCCATCTTCTCCGTTAATTTTACATTTAGTAGTAGCTATATCCTTCCTTGAGACAGTAGATAATACCATTTCTTCCATTTTTCCGTTATGAGGTGTTTCTTTTAGCTTTAACAATTTATTAAGTTGAGCTCGTAATTTTGGACTTATATCCAACAATTGAGCCAGAGTTATATTAGCTGTGGTAGATGTTAAATCTAAATCAGTTACAAGATCGTACTTTGCTTGGTTTTCCATTAGAATAATGTGCTTCTCCTTTTTGTTATTTGGATTCTCTTCATTTTTATTTTCGATTCTCATTTCTTCTTTATTTTTATTATTTTTTAATCTTTCGCATTTATTCTTCTTTTCTTCCATTTGAGTACTGGGTAGTTTAGCTGTAACCTTTTTTCTCATTTCTTCTTCTTCGGGTTTCTTATCCATTATTTCTGATATTCTTTCCTTCTTTGAATCCCTTTTTGCTTTGTTTATTGATGGGTTGGCTATCACAGACAAGTCAATTTCTTTTAAGGTTTCCGTTTCTTCTCTATTTTTTGGGTTATTTAAGGGTTCTTCTTCATTGTTACTTTTTGGTTCATTATTAATATTTTCTACTTCTACTTCCATTTTTCGATCATTTGTTTGTGATTTCGAAAGCATTTTTATTGGTTGAGGATTTTCTTTTAATGTGGCTATTTTCTGATGTTTATCGTAAGGTTTCTTTTTTGTATTTAATTGTCTTGTTTGCCTAGTGACAGCTGCTACGATATCATCAGTTTCAGTATCATTTATGGTTTTTATAAGGGAAGTTTTCCTTCTTCCATTTGGGAGTTTAAAGATTCCTTTGAAATCTGACCTTTTTCCTCTAACTCAGCTAATTCCTTAAATGAATAAGGGCATTGCTTGACACCATGACCTTCCTGGTTACATCTGAAACACTTATATGTTCTTTTATATGTATTGTTAGTCTCGTATTTTGGATTCTTATTTAAGAGTTTATCATTAGTGCGACTTCTCATATTTCTTTTGGGGTTGTTAACTTCTATATAATTATTGGCAGAAAATTGTCTAAAAGGATGTTTCCCAGTTCTATTTGATTGAGAAAAGTTTGAATAAACCCCCCGAGTATATAAAGTAGACATTACAGTTTCATTTGTTTCTTTCCTCTCTTCGGCTCTTTCGGCTAATTCCGCTTCCTCAAATGCATCCTCGAGATCTACACATCTTTGAGTTATAACCTGGGCTCTAGCAAAAGGTCGGTATGAAATGGATTCAGTATAATCCTCCACTGTTATGAAAGATTGATAAAGTCTTGGTAAATTATTGTAAAGTTTTTTATATCGCCAATTAAAATTTTTAATACTTTCTCCTCTTTTTATTTTTAATCTTTGTAATCTTTTACATTTATCCTGTGGAGTGATTTCTAAGGCTTCTTCTAAGGCTTCTTTTATTTTTTTCATAGAAGGAAATTCTTCTTCTTCATCTTCATTGACTTTCACCAGATTTTGTAAGACTCCCCTGAGTTTGCCCTCAACACATTCAGTCGCCCAGGTATGAATGCTAGCTGGATTGTTAATACCAGCTAATTTCATTAATCTTGTGAATTCTTCGGCCCAGATATTAACGTCTCTAGCATCTTCATCAAGCCTAGGTAGTAGTTCCTCAAGTTCTAAGATTTTCATTCTTGGCAATTTAATTTATTTTATTAATATAGAATTAATTTTTTTCTTTTTATAATTAAAATTTCTTAATATTCATTTAAATTATTAATTTTTCATATTATTTTCTTTGTGTCCTGCATAGCTCGCCAATTTGGTGCAGGTACACAATAAACTTCAAAAAAAAAATGAAAATAATATATTAGTTAATAATTTAATTTCAATTTCCAGTTTTTTTTATTTTTTTAACTCCTCATTTTTTATTAAGTATTTTCTTTTTCTTTTATACTTTTTTACTACATGAATTTTTATAATAATTTAAATTATTTTAATTCTTATTAGTATAATTATTACATGTGATTTTAAATAATATTTTTTAAGAGTTATTTTAATAATAAAAATATTAATACTAATATAATTAATATTATCTTTAATGACAAATATTATTAATGATAAAATTAAAAAATTTAACAATAAAATTATTGGTAATATTTTTGATAATATAATTCTTGAAACGATTTAATATTAATAATAATTAAATATAATAATAAAACAATTTAATTAATATAAGATAATAATTATTTAATAATTAGTCATTAATCAATTTAATTAAATAATGAATTTTTTAATAATTAGTCATTAATCAATTTAATTAAATAATGATTTTTTAATAATTAGTCATTAATCAATTTAATTTGATAATTTATATAATTATTTTAAATTAAGAATAAAATTTTGGAATTATAAAAATAGTTTAAAATATTTAATACATAAAGTTATTAAACTTAATTATAATTTCCAATAGTATAATACGAATTATTAGTTAGTTCCGTATCGAAATTGGTATGGTTCATATAATTTTAGGAATATAATAATAATTAACACAAATAATAAAATTACAATAAAAAAAATAATTTGTTTTAAAATCAATATTTATTTATTTAAATTTATAAAAGAAAAATAATAATATAATTATTTATTTAATAAAAAGAAAGTTATTGATTATATTTTATTTCACTAAAATTACATGTATTTATATTTTTTTATCAAATTAAAATTTGTAAAGCCTAACTATTTTTTTAATAAACTAATTACTAATTATTTTTATAAATAAAACATTTAAATTGAAATTGAATTATTATTTTAGTTAATAATATTATTGTTATAAATAGTAGTTATATATTATTGAATTATTAATTATTTAATAATAGTTTAATACTAATATATATAAAATAAAAATAAAGAGATTATACAGAATATTTTATTGTGGTTTAGTTAAATTTAGTAATTAAAAATAAATTTAAATTGATAACGAAAATTTTAATAACTAATTAAATAGATTTGATTATTTTCAATATAACATAATACAAAAGAAATATAATATTAATATATTAAGTGGGCAAGGACAATATTCTTGGCTAAAGATTTTTAATACATTATAATGGAATCGGATCGATAATTCAAAAAGGAATTATAAGTTAATTAGTGATTTATTAACTTATGATTTTTATTTAGTGATATTTGAAGAATATTGGAAAGTTCCAATTATATAGAATAGAATAATCTATAAGGTTAGAATAATTTATATTATTCTAGCACAATTAGTATTATTTGTTCATTCTGTATTAAGATGCCCCCGCTAAGACTCAAGCTAGGTAGAAGCTGAGTTAAACTTGACAATATTTTTCAAATGAACATTACGATTCATTTGTATATTAGTAGCAGGATCAGCTAAAGTGACTGTATTGAATTGTTTCTTTACCACTTTCATAGGTCCAACAAAGTAAGGTTCTAATTTAGTTCGATTAAAGTTTCTTACTAGTACTAAATCACCTGGTTTTATTCTTTTAGCTTGATTCATACTGGTCTTTTCTTCTCTCCTAGTAGCCCAATACTTCGAAGTATTTTTGATATTAGATGCGGCCTCCATTACCCATTGGTAGTGTGATACAAATTTTTCCAGTAGAATTTCGTCAGAAGACTTATTTATACCCTTAGTTGGTCTGGCAGCAATGTCAAAAGGTTGTTGGTCCTCCCTTCCATAAACTAATTCAAAACTTGAATGGTTGGTGATTGAGTTTTTAGTAGTTCTTAAAGCCCAAAGTGCAGATGGTAAAATTTCATCCCATTCTTTGTGTTGTTGTTCTAGTAATCGTAATAATTTTCCAATTTCTTTATTACGATTCTCAACTAAACCATTGCTTTCAGGATGATATGGAGTGATAAATTTAACATATACATCATATAAATCAAGGAAGATTTTTGTCATATCTGATGTAAATTGTGTTCCATTATCAGTAGTGATAATTTGAGGTACACCGTGTCGAGCAAATACATTAATTAAAAATTTTATCACATCCTGAGAAGTAACATTTTCAGTGGGCTCTGCCTCAACCCATTTAGTAAAATAATCAACCACAACGATTATATATTGATTATTATTTCTGGTTTTACTTAGAGGTCCTATAATGTCCAATCCTAAGTGTGTAAATGGTCCTTCCACTTCAGTTGGTTTATCTTCCGTTGGTTCAGGGTATGGTTGAGATTTATTTAATTGACATTTTTCACATTTACCTATAATTCGCTTAATGTCATTAACCATATTGTTCCAATAGTAGCTCTTTTTCAAACGTTGGTATGTCTTGTAATAGCCTTCGTGTCCTATACTGTGTGCTTGAAAAATTAATTGAAGTTTTTCTTTTGTATCTGTAACTAATTTTCTATAATTATTGCCATCAACAAAGTAGTCCACACCATCAATTGTCGTAAATTTTTCTTCAATAAATTCCTTAATGGTTCTTGAAAGCAGGTTTTCATCTTGTTCTTTGATAATTTGTGTTGTTAAGATAACTTTTTCTTTTTCATTTTTCATTCTTGATAAAGCGTCTGCAACAACATTATTCTTCCCAGCTTCATATCGTAAATCAATTCCTAACATACTGACAGTCAAACACCATCTTGTATGGCGAGAGTTTTGTGGTTCCTTATTTTTAAGTAATCCGATTAAGGGTCTATGGTCTGTATATACTATAGTTTGCTTAGGATTTCCCATAATATAAGATTTTAATTTATTAATACAGTAAATTAGAGCAGCACCTTCTAGATCCGTAATTCCATAATTCTTTTCCGATTTAGATAAACTTCTACTAATATAATGAACCGGATGCTCCTTTCCAGTTTCATCATCCTTTTGTAAAAGCACACCGCCTATTCCATCATAGGAAGCATCTGTTCTTATAATAAATTCTCTATCAAATCTAGGAAATCTTAATATTGGGGCATTGATTAATCTTTCCTTAAGAATTTTAAAACTTTCTTCTTGTTCCTTTTTCCATTCAAACTTAATACCTTTTCTTAATAGAGTGCAGAGAGGAGCAGTAACTTTTGCAAAGTCCTTAATAAAATTTCTATAATATCCAATGGCTCCTAAAAATGATCGAAGTTCATGAATGTTAGAGGGAGCCTTCCATTCTTTAATAGCTTCAACTTTGTTTTCCAATGGACTTAAACCTTCTGAGGATACTTTATGTCCAAGTACTTCTACTTCAGTTTGCATGAAAGAACACTTTTCGATATTGATTTTTAACTTATGTTCCTTGAATATTTCTAAGACTTGTTTAAGATGTTCTAGGTGTTCTTCTTCAGTTCTTGAGTAGATTAAAATATCATCGATAAAGTTATAGACGCATTTTCCTATTAAGGGAAATAGTATACGGTTCATTTCTCTTTGGAATGTAGCTGGAGCACCTGTTAAACCGAAGGGCATTACCTTGAATTGGTAGTTTCCGAACTTAGTTGTAAAGGTAGTGATTTCAACACTATCATCATCCATTAATATTTGATGATAACCGGAATAAAGATCTAATGTTGAGAAGATTTTTGCTCCATCTAAGCTATCAAAAATTTCCTCAATATTTGGTAAAGAATAAGAATCCTTCTTAGTTGCTTCATTTACTTTCCTATAGTCAATACACAGGCGCCATTTACCGTTCTTTTTAGGCACAAGTACTACTGGTGATGACCATTCTGAACATGAAGGTTCAATTAATCGTTTATATATGAGTTTGGTTAATTCTTCTTTTAAGATATCTGTTTTTAATTTACTAAGTCGATAAAATTTTTGTTTAATAGGTTTAACTCCTTCCTTAAGAATAATTTTGTGTGGTGATAAATCTGAAGGTGTTAATTCTTCAGAAGAAGTTGCAATTATATCAATATATTCTTCAAGTAATTTAGTAATAGCTTCTCTATAATTTGAATTAATTGTACTTTGAAAAACTGTGTCATATATATATTTTATGGGTGGTAATCCTTCAATCGTTTTCAATTGTTGCTTAGCTTCTTGGTGATTCAATGCCTTGATTACACATAATAATTTTTCTTCGTCATCATATTCATTATTAATAGGTGCAATTTCTTCAATTAAACCTTGATCATTAAATCGACAAAGACTATATCTAATTGGATGAATAAATAACTGGTTATCAATTTGAGTTTTGAGGTTGATTAATATATCATAGAATGGATCCTCCTTGTCTATAATTCTACACGTAACAAGTAGTTCTAGTTCATTAATTTTTACGGGAACTTTGATTAACACATCTTCTGAGTAATCATCATTCATTGTTGCTAAACGTATTCGTCCTGCACTAACTCCTATAGGTTCATACTGATAAGGTAATTTATCTAAAAATTGCTTTGTGATAATACTTAAGTTGCTACATGAATCTATTAAAGCCTTACCACGAACTCCATCTACTATTACATCAACCATAGCAATATCATCTTCTTGTGATTCATGATGTTTACTTTTATATGTATGATCTATATTGTTCGTTATTATTGTAGTAGCACACATATTATCCACTGCACCTGAAATTTTAGTATTATTCTTTTCTAATTTAAGTCCTTGTGATACTTGAGACCGTATCTTTGGAGCAACGTCCAATAATTGTCCAAATGTAATATTGCAATTACTGGAGTTTAAATCTTTGATCACGTCATAACTATCACAATCAGTTTGCATTTGTATTCTTCTTGGAATTCTAGTTGGCATAATTTCAGTTGACTTTTCTGATGATTTTTCTTGAATTAATTTATTTAAAGTTTGTTTAGAATTATTTCCTTCCTGAGAAGTTTCTTCATTAATAACATTAACATTACTATTATTATTATTATTTTCCACAGAAGTACTAGTACTAGCTCTTTCCTTATCTCTTAGCTCTTTCTCAATTCTCTTTTCTTTTTCTATTCTAGGTTGAACCATAATCGAAGGATGTAATTGAGTTGTTGGCTTTTTGACTGGTCGCGATGTTCCCCTTAATTGATTTTCTTTTTGTTTTCGTAAACCTGAAGTAACTATTGGCTTAGGATCATCTCTTAGACTACGGTGAACCCTCTTTTCTCTTTGGTCACTAGTCTCTTCATCTTTATGATTTGCCTTTCTCTTTATAACGTTTACTAAGTAATTCAATTCTTTGGAACCATCCGACTTATCATCAAAATCTTCGTAATAATCCGTAGTAGTACCTTCTTGGAAATCAGCAGTTTCTTCATAATCATCATCTTCTTTTAAGTCAACTATTTTGGGACGATGGCAGACTGAAGCAATTTTTTTGACGATGGGAGTGCTTCTACTCCCTTTTAGTGGTTTAAATGATTTTCATAAAACTTCTTGCGGTTATTTTCCAATATAGAATTTAATTTAGGACAGTTTCGTTTGGTATGTCCTTCATTGCTACAAAACCAGCAAGTACTAATTTTCATTTCTTTCATCTTGTTAGTGAGATTTTCTATAGATACATTTTTGTGGGTTTTTGGTTTGTTAAAATCATTTGAAATGTTCTTATTAAAATTACTTTTAGAGTTAAGGAGATTGTAACGAGTCTTATCATAATATTCAGTACTATTTTTAATAGATAAACGATCAACTTTTTCAGCTATAGCGAATGCTTTGGTAATAGAAATATGGTCTTTAAGCATAACCTTTCTCCATGCGTCAGGATTATTGGTTAAGGAATCTGCATAATCTAAAACACTAATTTTTCTTCTTCTCTTTTTATCCAATTTATGGTACAAAGATCTATAACGGACATTAAAATCTTTAACTTTCTCGTTCTTCTTTATTTTCATGGAACGCAATTCTCATAACAAGTTGGTTTGATCTTCTTTAAGTCCATAGAAAGTCTTCAGATGATTTATGATTTCATCAAGGCTTGGGTAGGTGGTAGTAGATTCACTTTCTTCATCATCTTCTCCTTCACTATCGCTATCGAAATCAGAATCTTCATCTTCAGTAAGGTCATTTCCATCTTCTAGTTCTTGGATAATTTCTCTTGGTTCTCCAGAAGCCGTTAATATACAAGCAGTAAAAATAGTTTCAGGATCCTTGATATGTTGGTATTTTATCCATGCCTTTAACTCATTTGCCCAGGAGTTGATGTCAAGGTTTTGTTTAGTAAGCTTTTCAAAATCTTTTAATTCTTTCTTTAATTCTCTGAAGCTAAGCTTACTTTCTGGAGTACTCTCTGTTGGAGTACTGGAAGTACTGGATGTTCTCATAAAATAAAATTTATTGTATCTATAGAATGCTAAACCTCGTAATGTATAAATTGTTATAAAAAAGTAAAAATAAAAAAAATTAAAAAAAAATAAATCTTTTAACTAATAAAATTATTAATTATTTATTATTATTAATCACTTATTAAATTATAATAATCGTGCAATCTGATAGTACACACTGTCTGACGTGCAGCTTACCTCTTGAAAGGTGTCATGCCACGCGTGTGCCACGGTTACTATTTTCAATATAAAAAATAGCAGTCCAGAGCCTACTAGCCCAATTACTATGTAGGATAAACTTAACCCGGAAATCTATGCACGAATATTAGTTTAATTTAATATTAATTAATATTTTTAACAATTAATAATAATTAGTTAAAAATATAAAAATTGTTTTCTTTTTTAAAAAAATATTTGTTTTATTAGAAAAATTATTTATTAATATTATAATTTTATCCCCAATGTATTAATTTATTATTATATTCCCCGATATCTCCACCAATTTTTCATGGTATGGTTCATATAATTTTAGGAATATAATAATAATTAACACAAATAATAAAATTACAATAATAAAAAAAAAATAATTTGTTTTAAAATCAATATTTATTTATTTAAATTTAAAAAAATAATAATATAATTATTTATTTAATAAAAAGAAAGTTATTGATTATATTTTATTTCACTAAAATTACATGTATTTATATTTTTTTATCAAATTAAAATTTGTAAAGCCTAACTATTTTTTTAATAAACTAATTACTAATTATTTTTATAAATAAAACATTTAAATTGAAATTGAATTATTATTTTAGTTAATAATATTATTGTTATAAATAGTAGTTATATATTATTGAATTATTAATTATTTAATAATAGTTTAATACTAATATATATAAAATAAAAATAAAGAGATTATACAGAATATTTTATTGTGGTTTAGTTAAATTTAGTAATTAAAAATAAATTTAAATTGATAACGAAAATTTTAATAACTAATTAAATAGATTTGATTATTTTCAATATAACATAATACAAAAGAAATATAATATTAATATATTAAGTGGGCAAGGACAATATTCTTGGATAAAGATTTTTAATACATTATAATGGAATCGGATCAATAATTCAAAAAGGAATTATAAGTTAATTAGTGATTTATTAACTTAAGATTTCTATTTAGTAATATTTGAAGAATATTGGAAAGTTCCAATTATATAGAATAGAATAATCTATAAGGTTAGAATAATTTATATTATTCTAGCACAATTAGTATTATTTGTTCATTCTGTATTAAAATGTAATAATTTAATTAAAAATTATAATTAAATTATTAATCATTAATATTAGCTCTAACTGCTAATATTAAAGGTTTAGAAAAGAATCATACTTACCTATGGTTCTTTCTAATTATCGAGTTTATTATAACGAATTATAATAGACGAAACACTGAAATTGATAAGGAAAAGTTTTAATTATAAAATTTGTTTTATTAAAATAATTTGTTTTATTATTTATTAAAAATTTTAAATGTTAAAACTTATTGTTATTATTATTATATTATAATTGTTATAATAATAACTCTTGATTTCTCAAAGAGAACTCAAGAGCCTTATTTATACTTTTTTGTCAAAATAAGGTTAAAATCAAAAGGGGTTCTAATCTTAACAAATCTCTTATCTAGGAAAAGACTAGAAGAAAAACCTAGATAAGTTTTTTGATCGATATTCTATCCATATCGATCATCGCGTTAATTAAGTAAAACCGATTACTTTTAAGAAGTAATTGGAAAAACCTTAATTAACCGATTACTTAATCTAATATAATGATCGAAAATAAAAGAATAAAATAATGAAAATTATTTCGATCATAAAATTTAAAATTTAATCTATTTAGTTCTATTTTATAGAACTTTACATAAAAAATATAAAACAATACATTAATAATAAAATACATGATTAATACAATACAGAATACATGATAGAATACAGAATACATGATAAAATACAGAATAGTGTTTTAGTTTATGATTTAATGAGTGAGAGAAAACTAAAACTAATAAATTTAATAATTAAGTGAATAATTAAATAAATTTAATATTATTTTAAATGTATAAAAATTATTTAATTAAATAAATTTTTAATATTAAACTAAATAAAATTTTAATATATAATTAAATAAATTATTAATTATAATTAATTGTATAAATGAAATATGAGTTAAATAAAAGTTATATTAATTATAACCTAACTAAGAAAATATAATTATTTTGTTAAAAATAATTATAGATTCTTACATTGCTCCCTTTATGGTGATGGTTCCTTTAATCCTATGTCTCTTTCAGTATAAGGCTCCAACTGCGAGATATGAAATACCGGGTGTAAATGAAGATTTTCTGGTAATTCAAGCCGGTAGTTCATTCTTTCCCTCACTTCTATGACCTTAAAGGGTCCAAGATACTGGTTAGAAAGCTTTTTTGCAGGTTCATTGGAGAAGTAATACCTTTTCAACCAAACCATGTCGTTAACATGGAAAGTAGGACCAGAAGCTTTCCTAGAGTCACCAAACTTTTTGAAATCTTCTTTAGCTTTGATAAGGTGCTTTTTAAGGGCATCAAAATGGGCAGACCAATCCCTAGTAAGTACAGAGGCATTATCTTTTAAAAGAACAGGAGGAGAGTCAATATTGCATACTGGATTAAAACCATAATTTGCACAGAAAGGCGACATGTTTATAGATTTGTGAAATGAGTTGTTATAAGCCATTTCACAAAGAGGTAGATAAAAACACCATTCATTTTGGGCAGTAGAACAGTAGCATCGTAAATATTGTTCGATTACGGAATTAGCCCTTTCGACTTGACCATTTGTTTGTTGGTGATGAGCAGTAGCGAGTCTTGGCTTAGTATTTAGAGCTGAGCAGAGTGAGGTCCAAAATTCAGAAGAGAACTGGGAGCCATGATCAGAGACAATGATTTTAGGGAATCCATGATACCGAAAAACGTTGTAAAGGAGCATCTTGGCGGTCAGGTCAGCGGAAGGGACGTCGGAGCAAGGAACTAAATGGATCATCTTTGTTAAATGATCCGAAACCACCATAATACATGTGCAATCTTGTGAACTAGGTAACGAAACTATAAAATCAACCCCAATAATTTCCCATGGTTTATTGGGAACAGGCAACGGTTGAATTTTTTCGTAGGGTTTATGTCTACGAATTTTACACCTAGCACAAGTTGAACAAGAAAGTACATAATTATGAATATCTTTCTTCATATTAGGCCACCAGTAGTATCTCTTGATTTTATCAAGAGTTTTGTCAATACCTTGGTGTCCGTTGGTGGGTGAGTCATGAAAAGATTTCAAAATTCTTGCTCTTAAAGTGGATGGGACGATGATTCTGTTTTGGAAATGTAAGACCCCTTCATTTAAAGAAAATAAAGAACTTTTAACTGTGTTTGACTTAGTTTTAATCTTTTCTAAAATAGATTTGCAATATGTGTCAGCCGTTTGGGCATCAATCAAACTACTAATATTATCAGTGTTTGCACAACATAAGGCATTATCATCCAATAAAGGACGGTCTTTGTTGTGGAGGGAAACCACGGAATTATAATCCGGACGTCTCGACGACGAATCTGGTTCACTACTCCTTGATCCACAAAATTTGTCAGTCGGTTGGGTATCAATCAAGCTACTGATAATAGTGTTTGCACAACAAAAGGCATTATCATCCAATAAAGGACGGTCTTTGTTGTGGAGGGAAACCACGGATTTATAATCCGGACGTCTCGACAACGAATCTGGTTTACCACACCTTGATCCAGGTCTGAACGAAATCCTAAAGTCAAACTTAGAAAGAAAGAGGCTCCATCTTATCTGGCGTTGGTTTAAATGTTGAGGCTTTTTAAAATATAATAAATTCCTGTGATCGGTAATGATTTGAACAGGAAACTTAGCCCCTTCAAGGTGGTGACGCCAGGTTTCAAAAGCGGTGATAATAGCGAGTAGTTCCTTGTCATATATTGTATAATTTAATTCAGAAGATGACAAAGACCTAGAATGAAAAGCGACAGGGTGAAGTTCGTTATCCTTGTCACTGATTTGAGAAAGAATGCAACCCACAGCAAAATCACTGGCATCAGTTTCAACAGTGAATTCCTTATCTGGATCGGGGTAGATAAGGATTTCGTCTGTGGTAAAAGCAAGTTTTAATTTTTTGAAGGCATTCTCAGCATCATCATTCCATTTGAACTCGTTATTCTTCTTGAGGAGTATTCTTAAGGGTTCCATAATTATAGCGAAATTCTTTATGAATTTCCTATAGTAGTTACAGAGTCCGAGGAAACTTTGAAGTTCATTCATGTTTTTTGGAGTAGGCCATTCAAGAATTGATTTTACTTTGTTTTTATCCATAGAAAGGCCATTTATTGATACAACAAACCCTAAAAAAGTAGTTTCAGGAACGTGAAATTCACATTTTTCTAGTTTTACATAGAGACCATTTTTGACTAACAAGGAAAGGACATGATGAACATGTTTAATATGTTCAGTAAGGTTTTTCGAATATATTATAATGTCATCTAAGTAGACAAAGAGAAACAAGCCAATATCATCAGAAAAAATGTCTTGGATAAAGCGTTGAAAAACCGAAGGTGCATTACGTAAACCAAAAGGCATTACACGGTATTCAAAATGACCAAAAGGAGTACGAAAAGCAGTAAGGTATTCATGGCCTTTCTTGACACGAACTAAGTTATAGGCAGATCTTAAGTCAAGCCGAGAGAAAATAATAGCACCTTTAAATGATTCTATCAAATCAGATATCCTAGGAATTGGATAACTGTTTCTAATGGTGATAGAATTGAGCTTTCTATAGTCAACACAAAGTCTAAGAGAAGCGTCATGTTTTTTAACAAATAGCACTGGAGCACCAGTAGGAGATTTTTTAATTATTTCTTCATTTTTGTCAGAATCCTTCATTTTACTATCTTGAATTAAAACAGCACAGATATCCATATCGCTTAATTCGTCTTCAGATATGGAATCAGGAATTATAGAATCAAGAGAAGTTTCTCCCTTATGTTTAGATTCAGTTCTGGGTAAGAGAGAAGCAGTAATATCTGATGAATGGAAAACAAACTTATTACCCTTAGCGGAAGGACAATGACTAAAACAGTGAGATTCCAAAAAATAGATTTTATTATTCTTATAGTCAATGTAAGGAGAATGAAGGCTTAACCAATCTCTTCCAAGGATTGCAGATACGTCTTGAAGTTGTAAATTGGCTATAAAGAATTCAAATGTTTCCATATGGTCCATGAAAGTAAGCTTAAGACGTTTTGTAACTTGTTTTATAGCCATATTCTTTTCATTAGGAAGTTTTACATTGATCGTATTTGAGAGGTTTGAATAAGGAATTTTGTTTGCTGTTACGAAGCTTTTGCAGAGATAACTTCTAGCAGAGCCCGAGTCAATGAGGATTCTGGTTTTAATCTTTTTGTTATTAACGGTTAACAAGAAAGTTGTAGTCATTTTATTATTATGACTTGGGGTGTAATTTGCTGATAAAATACTTCCATTGTCTCGTCCCTTATGGTGCTTATTGCGTTTAAATTTGTTTTCGGTCATGTTAGTTTCGTTTCTTTTTCGTTTGAAAGATTTACTACTCTTTGGCTTGTAGTCATTGGTCTTTACTTTTTGCTTAAGTAAGCATTTTCTATCAATATTGATAATAGAATTTGTTGCCTCAAATAAACTTTTAGGTTTGTCTAATTTATTGAACTCTGTTTTAACATCCTCAAGAAGACCTCTTTTGATTAGGTCAATGAATACATCGTCCGGCCATCCAATACGTCCAGCTAACCTTCGAAATTCAATAGTATATAATGCGGCTCTTCCTAAATGAAGTTGTTTTAAGTTTAGAAGTTGTTCAATAAGAACATCCTTCTGTTCTTTAGTATCCCCAAAATTGCTTATCAAAATATCTTTAAAGGTGTCATAGCTTAACGAATTTAAAGTCCCATCAGCCTTCAATGAAAGTCCCCATTTCTTTGGAGGTCCATGTAACATGCTGATAACATAAGAAATTTTTAAGTCGTCCGTGGAAAAAGAGTTGGGATGTTTTTTAAAAAACAATTCACTCTGTTCCAGGAGCTCATTAACGTTAAGTTTGTTGTTATCAGCTAAGTCCTTGGATAACACTCCGTTGGCGGAAAAGAAGGTAGGAATAAATTCTGTTAAAGCTGTTATAAGCTTTGAGGATTCAACTTCACTTGGAATTT